>CAJHQQ010000870.1:0-87500 GCA_905132885.1 Moricandia moricandioides | reverse complement strand
AGGAATAACCTTTTTGCTTTAAGTTCCAAGCTTGTTATTGTTTAAAAAAAAGTTCTAATTTTTTTTTTCTTTTTTCTTGTGTCAATAAAAAAAGGTTCTTATTTTCTGTAATTATCATTTAAATAAGAGTCAAGTAAAGAATTATAATTTTCTGTATTCCCATGTTAGTTGGACTCTAAATATTTTGTAATATTTGCTTGGTAAATTGTATATGTTTAAATTAATCTAATTCATATGTTAGCAGTGATGAAAAGAGAATTATCATTATCTGTATGTCTGTTATCATTAATGTAAAACACATTTTCTTTACTTGAATTTAATTTAAATTATAAAACAAAAACAATATAATATTTTTAGAGATTAAAAATTATTTACACATGCTTTTTTTTTCTTTAGCATATGCACGTTTATTTTACATTGCTTAACTTTCACGAAACTATGATAAATATATCATTTGACCGTTTCTACAGCCTCTCCATTTATTATTTTCTTCATTTGGGTTCTTCATTTACACAATCATACATACACAATAGAGAAGATCATTTCATGTCTTTCTTGTTTGCAATGATTAAAGCTTGTGGTCAACACCCATTACTATTAGTCTATTACTCCCTCAGTTTCTAAATAATGCTCCCTCTGTTTTACTATGATACATGTTTTAGAAAAAAAAATTGTTTCATAAAGATATATTTTTTATGTTTTCTATAAGAATATTTCAAATTTCAAAAAAATAATTAATTTTATTGAGTTATTATTGGTCAAAAATTATTGAAAACTGAAAATTAGAGAAATCGATACATTTAATATAGTGATTTAATATGTTTTCTTAATATGTGTGAAAACTCCAAAAAGTCTATTTTTATGAAACAGAGGAAGTATATGTTTTAACACTTTTTACTTGTTTCTAAAAGATCAATGTTTTAGATTTTCTATGTACTTTTAATAATGAATTGTAAATTTCCAAGAAATATTAATTGACAATTTTGAAATTATTGAATTGTATTGGTTTAAAGTTTATGGAAAATTGTTATATTTTAAAATTTTCATGCATTGATAGCTAAATATTAAATTTTTTTTAATATGTGTGAAAATTTTAAAATATGTAATATTTAGAAACAGAGGGAGTACATTGTAATAAACATATGTCACTCCTTCCCCAGCACCACAATTTCCTATGGCAAAGCCTGAACCATCAGAGATCTTATTATTTACAGAACCAGTAACAATAGATGTTTCAGAAACTTCCTTCACAACTGCTGCTTTGAGATAGTAATTGTAACATCCCGAGTTGTGATATGTCGAAAGGCTTAAGAGAATCGATTTGGCTACCTATGTCACCAAAGTTGACTTACCTTTTCCGTCACACATCTGTTTAGAACTCCAGGGTTAAGCGTGCTTATGCTGGAGTAGTGAAAGGATGGGTGACCTATCGGGAAGTGATTCGCGATACCGTGTGAGTGAGGCCAAAGCACGGGGAAAGGTCGGGTGGTGATTGCAGGGACAGTATACAATGATATCGAGCCTTGGAAAATTAACGCACCGACCGTTGGAACGGGATGGGGCCCACGGGCCGAGAGAGCGGGCGTGGGTGGCCCATTAGCCGTGGGCGGTCGGGGCGTTACAAGTGGTATCAGAGCTGGTTAGTCATCTCGGTTCTGACCCGAGAGGCGTCTTGAGACCTGTCAGGGGCGCAACGAGGGCATTGCGTTCTTTGAGAGGGGGTGAATTGTAACATCCCGAGTTGTGATATGTCGAAAGGCTTAAGAGAATCGATTTGGCTACCTATGTCACCAAAGTTGACTTACCTTTTCCGTCACACATCCGTTTAGAACTCCAGGGTTAAGCGTGCTTATGCTGGAGTAGTGAAAGGATGGGTGACCTATCGGGAAGTGATTCGCGATACCGTGTGAGTGAGGCCAAAGCACGGGGAAAGGTCGGGTGGTGATTGCAGGGACAGTATACAATGATATCGAGCCTTGAAAAATTAACGCACCGACCGTTGGAACGGGATGGGGCCCACGGGCCGAGAGAGCGGGCGTGGGTGGCCCATTAGCCGTGGGCGGTCGGGGCGTTACAGTAATGTTCAGCTTGACACAATGAGCTGCCCCAAGATTGAAGGTCTGATGGTTATAGCCATGGCTGTTTTAGGCATCAACACAAATATCTTGAGCATAGGTATGAAAGGCACTGCAGCATGGACCACTGAAAACCAAGACTCACGTCTGCAGCCATCCCCATGAGAGAAATCATGCATGCCGTCTCAGTACATAAAACCCACCATGAGACAAAGTAAGGGAAAATAAACTCGAGAGAATATCTCACATGTTCGATAAGTACCTGAAGAGACATAGTAGACTTGGTGAAATTGCCAAGGGAGATACCTGCACAGTTTCAACTCAGTATTTAAGGAATTGAAACACCACTTCATAATCATCCTTTACATTGCATCATCATAATCAACGAAGCTACTTTTATTTTAGCTATGCTAAACAAAATGGGGACACACTCAATACACAAACTCAATATACATATATTTTTTGAAGAATCTACATTTTTAGAACCAGGAAAGACAAACGATCTAGAAAGCCAAAGAAGAGAGGAAACAAAGATACCCAATATTGTAATACAATCTAAAAAATTTGGATAACACATGAGCTCAAGGGGGATATAAAATTATATTTAACTGGGAGCACATAAAACTTTTCACTATATTTTATAATTAGATGGGGACATTATCATTTAATTAATCTTAATTGCTTAAGAAAAAGAAGAATGATACAGGGGCACGTGACCCCGTACGTCCCTTATCCGCCCCGGCATGAACTTGTTCATCAATGAGGAGCATTTCCAGACCAGTAAGGATCTCTCCTTTTGCTGAGTTTCTAGCTTCCCAGAAATGTATTAGACCCGAAATCATAACTGGGATTCGTGTGAGATAATCCTTGAAGAACATAACTCCCGTGAGACTTCGCGGTAGAGACAGGGGATTTGTCGTTTGGTTTCATCGCTATAGTTTCAACTAAAAGGAGCGTCGTTAGTGTTTTTTTTTTGTAACTTTTATGGGCTGCAGATGGATAGTCAGTGAAAGAATCTAGGCTTTGTCATCTGGACCTTTTAAATAAATAAGAAACTCAAATACATCTGGACAAATAATTTAAGTGGCAGTACTGATGATTTTTATTCTGATGTGGACAGTTTCAAAACTCACAATATCCAATTTTTTGTATTGTAAAATGAGATATTTTTGGATTTTTTTAAAGAAAAATGCTGTAGTAAGTTGCCTTGAATATTGTGGTTTTTAAGTTTGACATCCTTAAAACTTAGGTTCGAGCCTTCTTGTTAAAAAAAATATTAGTTTCTTTATTGCTTTTTATAAAGGAATTTTTTTAATTTTAACCAATACTAATTATTTTGACACACCTAATAAAAACCTTGGGTCTACCATGCACTCTTGTTGGAATCATGATTTTGCAAACATAAACTAACTTTTGCAATTTTTTTTGTTAATAACTTTTAATATGTCAAGATCTTAGCAGTGTTTGTTATTTTCTGTAACAATTATTGCATTCTTAAAAAAGATAAGCAGTTATTCTCATATATTTTTACATGCTCTAGCTAAACTGAGTATCGTACTTTTAAAAATGTTTAAGGTAAAACTAATAAACATATGATGTAAAATTGATCTTGAAATTAAAAAAACTCTTTGAAATATCGTAGAATTACTATTATATTTTCTTTTCAAATATTTTAGTGATAAGATTGTAAATGGCAAAGATGTATTTGCACAAGTCTGAGCCCTTAAAACATTGAAAATATCAAACATTTTGTGTCAAGTTGTGTAGTTGTCAGTTGACTTTATTTACAGCAACTTTCAAGTTATAACAATAGCCAATCAGTTGTTTTGTCTAGTAACAAAGTTTTTATAACCAGTTAAAGCAGTATCGATGACTAGCTGAAGTAAACGACACTAACATGTTATACCACTAACTAAGTTTGAGCATGGATCGAATACTATCATATTTTTTAGTGATTTGTTTCGTATTTTACGAATATCTAATTTTTCAATTTACTTTACTTCGTAAAAAATACAGATGTCTGATAATAGAAATAAAAATATCTTTCAACATAATAAAAATATAAAGTAAAAAATTAATAAAATTATATGTTTATAAATTTTTAAAATTAATATTTTTTTTTATAAAATAAATGTTCTTAGAAAAATTGTAGTTTTGTATAAAGATTTTTTTATTTAATATTTTTATAAGTCACTTTTAAACTAAGATTTAATAAAGTATATGTTAAACAATAAATATTTAATATTTTACATTTAAAATTCTATATTTAATCGTAGATATACATTTAGTTGTATAAAAGAACGATTTAGATATTCGTTTTTAATTTTTTTTTTGTTTCTATGATTTGCTTCGATTATAACAAATATTAATTTTTATTATTTATTTTGATTCTAATCTAAATTTTTCAGATCAAATCAAATAAATCGAATCAAATTTAACAAAATGCCAAGTCCTACCACTAACTTTCCATCTCTTGAACTGTTCCAACACAGTAAAACAATGTTGATCAATCCTAGAGGTGCGCAAATCCAACCGTTAAGATTCCCAATTCTTTGACAGCTGGTATGCAACTGAATAATCAAACGAACGTTTAAAATGAAAAACAGATGTAAGTAAAGTATTAGTTGTGAGCATATTGGTCATCATCGCTTGAACTCTTGTAATAACTTTACATTTTAATCATATTCTTTTTTGTCCTAGTTGCTCTCTGTTCCTATTTACTAGTACCATGCATTCCTCTTTATTTAAATTGACTTGAAGTTCATGATTTAATGAATCTACACCCAATAAGCAGGCATCGATAATTCTTTTGTATCTTATTAACCAAAAAATACCAATTGGGATAGAAAAATATATTTCTTACACCATCTAGATAGTGTGTATAAAACAAATGTATGCATTTTTAATACCCGATTGGAGTTCCTGGAGGTGTTGTAATACTTCTTCTTTATCTTCAAAGTTCATCATATTAGTCTATCTGCTGCATCTCGTATGCATAGATTAACATATAAAAGTTAGGATCTTTTTTTAATATTTTTCATATAATGAAACATTTTTTTGTAAATTATGAAGAAATAGATTACTCGAACTTCTCTCTTATCACTCTGCTCCCATGTGATGATGACACAGTTCGTTTTAAACATATTTTTTAAAAAAATATTGGCTTTTTTTAAAAAAAAATTGTTATGTCTTCCAATTATAAAACAATCTAAGCAAGTTGTTTCTGTGTTGTTAACTAATTTCCATGTAGGGATTTTATCATCGTTCTTTTTCTCTGAAGATGTGTTTTAAAACTAACAAAATAAAAGGTTGAAAATACGTGATTCTAAAATTCGAAAAAAAAAATAAAAATACGTGATTCTAAATTGGTTTTTTCCTTTTGTTGGATTCTTTCAATAATATGCAAAAAAAAAAAAAATATTATCCATGATGCTTCGCTGTGTTGGTTTGTTGCCAATTTGTCACCAAGCATATCTTATAATCATTACTAGCGATAGCAGTATTATCAACGTAATTATATCCATTTCCAGGATTGGAATCTGTAAGCACAAATATAGAAATATTCCTCTTACGATTGCAGCATTCTATATTTAATTGTTAGAGAATCATAAGTTTTTTTTTCTTCACACGTAAAACAATCAATTTCTAACTAATTTACGGATTTATATTCATATATTTTCATAACCCAGGAGCAGGAAGCATTTTAAGCTGCATTTATATAACAAGTGACCCCACCCCCCAAATATGGATGTACGTAGATTTCAACTATATATTGAGGAAGAAAAATTACAATATAAACCTAAAAATATGGAAGTAGAATTCAACTATATACTCTCTTTTTTTTTACTGAATTATATACTCTTTTCGTTTCATTTTAATTGTCTTTTTAAGTTTGTACACACATATTAAAAAAATATTTAATTTTGCATATTTTCTAAATAAAAACATCATTACTTATAAACCTAACCACATTTCAACCAATAATAAAAATACAATAATATATAAATTTTGCATTAAAAATCATAAAATGACATTTATTTTTAAATAAAAATTTTACTATATGACATTTATTTTGTAACGAAAATTTTATTGTACAACAACAACTAAATTGAAACGGATGAAGTATTTAGAAAGTAAACTATAATGTAAAATGGGAGATTTTTCTATTGACTAATTACATTTATACGATTACAAGAAAATATAGGAATTCTTAACGATGAATGCTTAGACTCCTAGTATAGAAAAAATAAGTTGTTTTAGATCGATTTGCAAGATAAATGCTCCCTTGTCTTATGGTTGTATGTTTTCTAAATTTGATAGGTTCCTTCATAAAGATTTTCAAAGCTTCCCATAATCACATTACATACACATGGAATTTGTTGATGATAAAATGCGTGCCGTTTTTTTTGTCTATTTCCGGTATAATTATGTCGGCATCGGCATACAAATTAAGGTGATGATTGTTTTGTTAGTTTTTAGATTTTGGATTTTGGTTTTTGGTTTTTGGTTTTTAGATTTTAGCTTTTGGTTTTTTAGTTTTTGGTTTTCGATTTTGCAGTAGATTTTAGTTTTTTGAAAAACTTGAATGGTGGTTTTAGATTTTGGTTTTTAGTTTTTGGTTTTTACTTTTAAAATAATGAAATAAAGAATATTATTAATAGTAAAATGTTTACTCTTGAAATTAAAAAAATAAAATAGTATTATTATAAAACACATAAATTTATTAATAAATTTTAAAACAAAAACTTCAAATATAGGTGATGATTGTTTAGGTGGTTTTTAGATTTTATTTTTATTTTGGTTTTTAGTTTTGGTTTTTTTATTTTGCAGTAGATTTTAGTTTTTGAAAAAAAAACAAGAATGGTAATTTTAGTTTTTAGATTTAGATTTTGTTTTAAGAAATTAATAAAATATAAAATTTTGATTTTTCTATAGTTTTAGTTTTTAGAAAAGCTTGAATGATGTTTAAAACTTTTTTTATAAAAAACTAAGAGTGAGGTTTAAAAATTTTAAAATAAATATAAATATTAAAATATTTAAAATTAAAAAATAAAAAAATTAAAAATATTTTTTAAAAAATTGGGAAAAAAATTATGTATAAAATATTCGAATTTGAAAACATATAATTCGAAATTATAATTTATTTTTATTTTTATTTTTAGTTATATATATATATATATGTATGGTATAAAAGTTTTTTGCCTCTTTAATAAAATATTTTGTTCATTTTCTTCACTGGAGACTCTTTTGTGACAAATTTTTTTAAAAAATCTATTTTAGAGAATTGCCCTTTTATAAAATGTTATGGGATTTGTACATGTAAATAATAAATTTAACTAAATTTATAGTACAAAACACTAATTAAAACATTATAAATTTAATTTTACTTAAACAAAATTCCAATAACTTTTTTTAATGAAGATTATGAATTGTAAGGTTTTTATTCATGTGACTGTTTTGCTTACATAGTATATGGTTTTCCCAAAAAAAAAGTTAATAATGTTTTGTAATATAAAAAGAATAACAAAATAAAAAAAATTCTTGCCGTAGGGGAAACCACAAAAACATAGATTTTAGCTTTTATGTGTTACCTAGTAAAACATTGCAAAAACCAGTTTCCCTAAAAAATAGGGAATCTATTTTCCTAAAATCATGATTGGATAAAAAGTAGTTTATAAAAAATCAAAAACCAAAAACCACTTCAAAAACCACAAACAATCAACCTCTAAGTGAAATTGACGAGAGAGAAAAGTAGAGTATGACATGCGTGCCGTTTTTCTCCATTCCTTCCGGTTTTTATGCGTTCACTTTTCCGATTAGGAGTAATAAGCAACCAATTGCATTTCCCTACAAAGAAGTATACTCTTAAAGTCTAAAGACACACCTTCCGTTGTAATATTCTCTCTCCGTTTGTTAAAAAACAGCCATTATAGCATTTTTTTTCTGGTTTTAAGAAATATCATTTTACATTTTCAATACAATTTTCATACATAATTTCTTTCTTATTCATTTAACCAACTAATACATATTTATTTAAATCATTTTATTTAAACAATTTTACATTTAAATAAACGTATGTATACTAGTATATCTTTTCATTTTCTTAATCTGTGTAAAATATATCAAAATAACATTTTTGTGAAATAAATGAAGTATTTATAAGAATTATTTTTTTCTGAAAAAGGATTTCTATGACATGGTTTTCTATCTAGAGGTAATGAGTTCATATGTAGAATAAAAAAGAGGGAGACTGAAGATGTAGATTTACGAAGTGTTATGTACTAGTTCGCGAAGTACTACATATATGAGGTAGTACATGTGTATGCCATGAAAAAAGAATGAGTTGGTACAAACATTATTCTACCTTGGAGAAGGGGAATATACTTGTTGTGAAATTTACATTAGGTGTAAATGATATTTACTTAAAAAGAAAAAAAAAAGAGAATTATTCTAGATAAAAGAAAGTTGATTAAGTGCATTTGGAAGAACTTGGGGAGAAATTTCTAATTATGTATACAAGGAGGATGTGCCTCTACGAAGAAAGTAGGAGTGGGCATATCGGTTATTTCGAGTTCGGTTTGGTTTGGTTAATTTAGGTTTAATAAAACTTAACCCAATCAAAACCAAAGTAGCTTTGGTTCGGATTTGGTTTGGGTTTAGTTTGGTTCGGCTTAGTTTGGTTTAGCTTAGATTTAGTTCGGTTCACTTTATTATGGTTCAGTTCGGTTCGCTGCAGTTCGGTTTGGTTATAAATATATTGGTATTAATTTGATTATAAAACAATTAACTTACTAAAAGACTATTTGCACCTAACTTTGATCTTTATTGATCCTAGAAAAAATTATGTTAGATAATCTTTACTTTAGACTATAGAAATTGAAGAATTTACGAGACAAAACGGCCATAGGACTTTAAATAATTAATAGTTTTTAGGTATTACATATTATTAGGATTAGAGTTAGATATATATATAAGAATATTATTTGTATCATAACTTAAAAACATAGAAGTTAAGAAAAAATGAAACCTTAAACAAAATATTCATAATATGTTAATATATATAATTTATAAATAGAAAAAACATATTGAGTTATCAGTTTAGTTCGGTTTAAACTCAAACCAAAACATTCAGGTTGAATTTAGTTCGGTTTAAATCCAAACCAAACCAAACCATTCGGGTTGAATAAATCATGAACCAATTGGGTTATGTAAAAAACACAGTTTGGTTTAAGTTTGGTTGGGTTGGGTCGGTTTGGTTTGGTTTGGGTTTTTTGCCCACCCGGCCACCCCTAGCAGGGATGGGCATATCAGTTTAGTTTCGGGTTCGGTTTGGTTTGGTTAATTTAGGTTTAATAAAACTTAACCCAATCAAAACCAAAGTAGCTTTGGTTCGGATTTGGTTTGGGTTTAGTATGGTTCGGTTTAGTTCGGTTTGGCTTAAATTTAGTTCGGTTCACTTTATTATGGTTTGGTCTGGTTCGGTGCAATTCGGTTTGATTATAAAATATATTGGTATTAATTTGATTATAAAACAATTAACTTACTAAAAGACTATTTGCACATAAGTTTGATCTTTATTAATCCCTAAAAAAATTATGTTAAATAATCTTAACTTTAGACAATATAAATTGAAGAATTTACGAGACAAAACGGCCACAAGACTTTAAATAATTAATATTTTTTAGGTATTGCATATTATTAGGATTAGAACTAGAGAATATATGTAAGAATATTATTTGTATTATAACTTAAAAACCATAGAAGTTAAGAAAAAATGAAACATTAACCATAATATTCACAATATGTTAATATACATATATATAATTTATTAATAGAAAAATATATTGGGTTATCAGTTTAGTTTAGTTTAAACCCAAACCAAAACATATTGGGTTCAAGAAAGTTATCTCTGCAAAATAAGAAAACTGAGAGATCTTTGCTTGGTGTTTCTTTGATCAAAGTTTTGGTATCCTGCTTTGTGTTAGGTGTTGACATAGTTCTTGACGCACTTTTAAAGTGTTGGAAAATTGAAATCTAGACTCAGGGGGAGTTTAGCTTAAAGTTAGATTATCCTGATAAATCATTTCTAGACTCTAGGATGAGTTTTATCTTAGAATTGAATTATCGTAAAGACTTCTTGTAATAGAAAAGGGTGGTATTTCAGGAGGTTTGTGCCTGATTTATGCATTAGCAGATTAGTGTAATTTACTTTCTTATTCTAGTGATTCGAAACAAAAAAACTTTTATATTTTACTTTATAATATTCATTTTCTAATCTCATACGCATTTGCAGACTTTCGTATTTTAAGAATTGTTGGAAATGGAGTTCGTTTGTGAATTCACAAACGTATTGTATTTTAAGATAACTATAACTTTCTACTAATTTCGAAAAGAAAAACATCTTCACTCTATATAATAAAGATCTTTTTAATAGAAAAAAATGTTATAAAAAAAAAACCTTTACCAATCCAAGAAGCTATAAATGGTAGTTAAGATTAGTATAAGAAACATACACACATAACGCAAGTCTTTAGACTATAGATATGTTTACGACTTTATATTGAGCTATTTAGGGCTTCACGCTAGAGAGAGAAAGCTGTGACTTCTCTCTAAAACCCAAAACATCCCCGATCAGTTTCTTGCTGTCGTGTGTGGGCTACTATAGCTACAAAATTTGTGACGACTGTATTGTAACCACTATAAGTTGTCACAGATATGTTAGTTTTTTTCTGGTTTCATCTAAAGCTTCTACGACAGTTTTTCCCAACCACATCTGGTGGATCTAAGATGTGGTGAAGTACGGAGCGCCGGATCTGTTTGGTATACGATATGGGTTATCATGTAATTGTCTTCTCTTTCGCTGATTTAATTTTTGATTTCTCTAGTTCTCCATTTTCGTAGGGTTGTGAACTTAATATCACTCGTATCCGCAAGTTGTGACCTTTTTCCGATTCCCTTTGGGGTGTGCTGGTGAATTAGAGCTGGGCAAAAAACATGAAGCCAAAGAACAAAATCAAATCTAATCTGATAAAATAGTACCGCACTCGAACCAAAATTGGATAAATATCTGAAGATGTTCAAAATTTTGGTATCTAGATAACTGAAACCAAATCCGAACCAAAGTATTTGCAGTATCCAAATATATTTGAATCATATCTATATAATTAAGTATATTAATTATTTTTAGCTTTAATATATAAAATATCTAAAATATATAAGATATTTTAAATTTTCCAAAATACTTGAAAATATATACAAATAGTCAAAAGTATATGTCTAAAATAGTTATATATTTAAAACACCAAAATTACTTGAAATATCTATTGATTCTCTATCCAAATATTCAATCCAACCCAATTTATATGTTTAAGTTTAAGTATCTTGGCATACATTATTCAAATTTATATGTAATATATTATCTTTTATTTTTAAATTTAGAGAAATTTAAAATATATATGAATTTAAATTTTTAAAAGATAATTTAAGTGAATTTATCTGAATCCGAACTATACCTGCACTGATCCAAACCAAATCCAAAACAAAATTTATCTGAATGGGATTGAAATCTAGATCTCCAAAAACCCAAACATGAACCCGAATAGACCCAACCAAACTCGAATAGATATCCGAACGCCCACCTGGATGATGACTTGTTCCAACTTCCAAGGACTTAAGTTTGGAGGTCGGTTAACATTATTTAGAGTTAAGCTGGTAAACATGTTTCTTCCATGTCTTTGCCAATCCAATTTCATAATAAAGTCTTCATGCGGTTGCATGGTTGGTTGTGTTTGGTGTTGAAGGAATGAAGAAGTACCACTTCTCTTTAATATCTGGCTCATTGATTGGGATCTGAACTTCACTTGTTAATCGTGTTTGGTTTCTTCGTTGATACTTGGAGGGGGTCAGTGACATTTAGCAGTTTGTTTTCCTCCATTAAAGATGTTTCATACCAGGGGTGTGAGGAGAGTCTGCGTTCCTTCGGATCTGCCTCTTGGTCTTTGGAAAATTTGGTCATTTGTTTTGCTTACACATTTTGATATTGTTTTGCTTAGGTTGATGGATCTTTTTAGTTTGCTTCAATCGTTTGCCTTGTTTGGGTTTTTGTTTCAGGGGATTTTCTTTATTCACCGGCTGATGTATCTCACCATCATATTTTACTTACTCAATATCAATCAATTGAAAAAAAAGAACGAATTCAAATTTAATAATTAATTCATAATTTTTTCAATTATGATTTTTTTTTTAATATCAAGAGGTTCGAAGCCGAAACATGTAATCAGTGCCGACCCTTGGACCAAGCGGAAGAAGTACAAGCTTCCGGCCGTTTCGTTTATAAATTAATTTCGGCCACAAAAGTCAAATATTTTCTTTGGTCTACTGGTAGAGTGTGCGTGTCTACGACTACACAAACAAGGGTTCAAAGCTCATCTTCCCTATATCTTCTAACAATTTTTTTCTCTCTGTTTTTGTAAAAGTGGTCACGTTTTATTTTATTTTTGCTTCCAGCGACTGAATTTTTAGGACCAGCTCTATCTGTAATTTTTCATGTTCGAAATCACAACATGTAATATTGTTTACTTTCAGTGGTCATTCGAACTGGATACCTCTGACATAATGGTCAGAGTTCTTTCCAATTGAGATAATGACTTTTGGTGAAATTCAAAGTAATCGTAGTTGAACCCGGGTTCCATACATTTATGCAACTTCATTAACCACAAGTGGTACTGCGGTAGTAATTAAAACAAAGTCATTTTGATTTTGTTTAAATTGTTACTTGGTATATTATTACTTAGTCAAGTCAAAAGAATATAAAATTAACACAAAAAATAAATCATACAAATATAAATAATTAAATTAACGTGAAGAATTACTAAAATAAGATGCGAGTTTTGACAAAAAAAAACTAATTTTTAATTTCCTGAAAAGACATGTAACTAAAGAAACGAAGGTTATATCAAAGAACACTCTTTGGCTAAGTTGAAGCCACTTAGAGCATCCACAATGGAGGTGCTTAGTGAGGTGTTTAAGCAGTGGGGTCCACTAGCACCCCCTAAAACAAGTGTTTAAAACTTCCAAATAAACACCACTTTTCTTGTGGTTCTTGCACTGTTCATGGGTCCCGCTGACACGTGGCGGTCCATGATTGGTCTGCTTTTATTTTTATTTTTAAAAAAAAATCAAAAAAAAAAATAAACACCCCATTTGGGATGATTGGGTTGCGTATGGTCTTAAGTCATTGGCTAAGAGACCATCGCTTTCGGACCCTCTGCATTTTTTGTCATTGAACGCATATTCTAGTATAGGTCCCCAGCAAAGAAAACAAGCGGTACTGTCCAACTAATGCGACAAAAAATCATATTTAGATACAAACAGAATAATAGTAACAAAATAACATGAAAATACTAATAACTACTCAATAACCACTTTAATCAACACATCTGCAAAATACTTAAATTTTCATGAGGTTTAAACAATGCAAAATCTTACGGTGACCAGGAAGTGATTACAATGTGGCTGGACAGTTGACACTTCTTGAGTCTCAATTATTTCTGCGTGTTGACCAAAAACAATGTTCCTGCTCTTACATTTTTTTCTACACCACATTAAATACATATTTTAACATATTGAAAAATCGGGAAAGTTTATCAAAAAAGGAAGGGGAAAATGTTCTTAAAATCCAATGATAGTTTTGTATAAATTATGGTTGGTTTGGTAAGATTCATAATAGGGAAATTACGTTGTTAGTGCAGTTTCATAATATTTAATTAATAAAAATCATGTTTTGATATATTTTGGATGGTTAAGTAGGAGAAGACATAGATCGAATAATACTATAATTTTTAGTATTTGTAGTTTACATTATATTTTATAGATAATCTATTTTGATGTGCTTCAAAAAAAATATAGATATTTTAAGTTTTTGGATAACAAGAAAATTTATGGATATTTTGTGAATTTACGGTCATCCATTTTTTAGTATAAGCAAATCTATAAGAGATTATACAAATTTGACAAAATATAAAACTAAAAGTATAAAATTGTGAAATTATATGTTCATAATTTTTTAAAATTAATTATTTTTATATAATTATTTTTTATAATTTTAATTTTTGTAAAGATTTATATTTTTTTCTTAATTTAATATTTTTGTAAAATTTTATAAATAAATTATATGTTAACGAATAATTTTAAAAAATTATACATTTGAATTTTTATATTTAATTATAAATATACATATATTTGTATAAAAGTTATAACGGATATTTGCTATTGAAAATTTTAGAAATTGTAATTTTGTTCCATTTTTAACTAATATAAAATATCAATATATTTTTTTGCTCTAAATAATTATGAATATTCAGATTTTTTTTATTGAATGAAATGAATAACATATCTAATCGAATTAAACTGATAAATTAAACAGCACTAGAGGCAAGTAAGTTGCAGCTTTTTCTTTCAATCCTTGACAACAATAAAACACTAGAAAAATTCAAACAGACGAATATCATTGTATTTTCTAATATTTAATGTTTTTTTTACTCCTAACGTTTAATGTTAATCCTGCAGATTTTAAACGCGACGTCAGTTGTTTTCATTTTTTTTTCCCTCTTTCATTTGCAGGTGTTATGATAATTAAGTTATGTGTAGTAAAGATACACCTACAAAATTAAATTTATGCTAATGGTTGTAGATTCACAAGCTAAATGAGTGTGTATATAACATGCCGGTGCATATAAGCATGTAATAATTGAACAAATGATCACAACTTTACAAAAGAAAGTAATTAGACAATTATTGTTTAATTATTCTGAGCTCATAAGTCAAATAGTCCATACCTAACTAAGATAGTTAATTTAGGCGAAACACGACAACTTTTAAAAGAGACTATACATTAATAGTACTACATTTATATTGCATACTCGCAAATATATATTGCCTACACATTGCCACCGTCGTTGACAATAATTATTCTACAGGATCTGAGTCGTTCACAAATATTGAAGCATGCATAATAACAAGCTCATATTCATTGTAGTTTTACACATAAATTTTTATATATAATTAATACACTGGTGAGTTATACATATCCGATATCTCGTAATGTAGTATTCCATTATTATTATCCGAATAGAGCCAGGACATGAATGGACATAGATCTTTACTCAAAACAGCTGGGCAGCTTTGAATATGCAATGTCCAATGAATATAATATACTCCTCTATGTAACAACGCGTTTTTATAACAGAAGACTCCATGATATTGACTTGGAAGAACTAAATTCCACATTATTGTTGTTTTGTTATATTATACTTACCCTATATTCCAAAAAAATATATTTAGAATTTTCACTAGGCTTGGGCGTTCGGGGGCCCGTCGGTTTCGGTTCGGTCGATTCAAATTTTCGGTATTATGCTCATAAGTCCCATTCAATTTTTACTAATTAGTCGATTGGGTTCGGCTCGGTTCCTTCCGGGTTCGGTTCGGAATCAGATTGTAACTAATGTTTAAAATCGTCTACAAAGATATTTTTGAAACTTCAAAAAATTGACAAAAAAAGAATTCAAAATATATAAATTTTTCACAAATCTAACTAAGGTTTAATTAAATTATCTTAATTAGCTAAAAAGTATTCAAAATAATAAATAAAACAAATTACAAAAATATTTTAAATACTCTAAAATATCTAAATCACCTTAATATATATATAAAAGTATTAACATATTTAACTAATTTCGGATATCTTCGGATCCTACTTCGGATTTCGGTTCAGTTCAGGTTATAACCAAACCCTAAAGTGCTAAGTTCATAAGTCCTGTTCGGATATTTTTTTAAAATAGTTCGGATACAGTTTTGGTTTTTTCGGTTCGGGTTTAAGTAGATATTTCGGGTTGAGGTAAAAACGTCAAGCCTAATTTTCACATTTATTAAGAAAACATATAAAATTTTAGTTATCAATGTCTTATTTTCATAGTTATTTCCCAAAAATTTTAACCAATAAAATTTTAATAAAACACTTTGAAATTTAGAATTTATTTTTAATTAATGCATTAAAAATGTAAAATATGTATATTTTTGTAGCGAATTTTTTTTCTAAATTATGAATCTTTTCATAACAGAGAGAATACAAACAAAAGAAGAAAAACATTTAAAATAACAAAAAAAACATTTAAAATAATAATTCACATAACTTAGATTTTGAATAGTACTATTGAAAATAAGGTCATAACAGCTACATTTTATACTAGATTATTTGTGAGATTTTTCTCTATGTTAGTAACATTCCCATTTATATGGACCACCTCCCAACCTCCTCCACTCTATATAAACCCACTAAACCTAATTCTCCAAAATCACACCAAAACATTAATTTAACAATACACTAAAGAGAATCATGGCATTTTCAAAACTCTTGCTCATAACAATCTTTTTGTATCTTCAAACACTCTTCATTGCTTCACAAACTCTTCCTTCTTCATCAAACATCTGCAAAACGACACCGGATCCCAAGTTTTGCAAGTCAGTGTTCCCACAAACGTCACAAGGGGACGTTCGGGACTACGGCCGCTTCTCCCTACGTAAGTCACTAACGCAGTCGCGAAAATTCACACGCACGATAGACAAATACCTCAAACGCAACAAAGGCTTATTATCGCGATCCGCGGTTGGAGCTCTCCAAGACTGCCGTTACTTAGCTACCCTCACTACGGACTATCTCACGACGTCGTACGAGACCGTCAACGTCACCACATCGTCCAAAACGCTGTCGTTTTCAAGAGCCGATGATATCCAAACGCTTCTTTCCGCGGCGTTGACTAACGAGCAAACATGTCTCGACGGAGTCAACGCCGCAGCTTCCTCTTCGTGGACCATACGAAACGGCGTCGCATTGCCTCTCATTAACGACACGAAGCTTTTCAGCGTTTCGCTCGCTCTGTTCACCAAAGGGTGGGTCCCAAAGAAGAAGAAACAAACCGGTTACTCATGGGCCCACCCGAAGAACACTCACTCTCATAACGAACCACTCCGTCACTTTCGTAACGGAGCTCTGCCGTTGAAGATGACGGAACAGACGCGCGCCGTTTACGAGTCTTTAAGCAGGAGGAAGCTCGCTGACGACGAGAACACGGTGCTTGTGAGTGACATTGTGACGGTGAACCAAAACGGAACGGGGAATTTCACGACCATAACGGATGCAGTTGCGGCGGCGCCGAACAAAACGGACGGTACAGCTGGCTACTTCGTTATCTACGTGACGTCAGGTGTTTATGACGAAAACGTATTGATCGCAAAAAACAAAAGGTATCTTATGATGATCGGTGACGGAATCAACCGTACGGTTATTACCGGTAACCGGAGCGTCGTTGACGGTTGGACCACGTTCAACTCCGCCACTTTTGGTAAGTCTGCTTTGTAACTATTTTTAGCTACCTAGAATATAGTAATATTATCTAAAAAGAAAACTAATAGTATGAAATATATTGTTATTTAATCAAAATAAGTACCTTTAAATACCATAGACATAGATAAGTCGTAGTTCCAATATTACCACAATTAGATATGAAATTTGATTTTTGAAAGCTATGATTCAAATTCAAAAGAGTTTCTAAAAAGTAAAAAAAAAAAAATAGAGATCTAAATCCTTTAAGATTCATGTCTCATTTTTTGAATTTTCAACTTAAAGAATTCTAATATAGCTCAAAATTTATTACTCCCTTTGTTCTTAAGAGATGATGTTTATAAATTGTGCATACAGATTAATAAATGTTTTAAATTTTTATGGAGTATTTTATAAATAAAAACATCATTTATTATTTTATTTAACCTCAGTTCCCAATAATAAAATAAATTGTAGAATATAAATGATGACGTAATATAAAAAGTTAATAAATTTTCTATTGAAAATTAAAAATGTATTTAATTTGGAGTAATAAAATTTAAATAAATTTTAAAACGAAGAGAATACTACATTTTCACAAATTTAGAATAATGAGTAATTTCTTAAGATAGACCTGAATTTTTTTGTCACCAAAATAAATTTTAAAGAGAAAAAATAGCTAAAATAGATTGTATTAAATGATGTAAATATACATTTATATAATTTGGGTTAAATAATTTAAATTTAGAGTTTAGAAATATGAAGTGGATTTTGGAGGTTATGCTTAAAATAAAAAAAATATGTTTTAATTATTTTTTCTTTAAAGTTTATTTTTATAATATATTTTTAAAAAATATTTATTTAATTGATTTGACCTACTTCAAATTCAAAACTAGTACTAAAACAATCAGAATATTTATAAAGTTTGCAATAAAGAAATACAAACACTTTTGTCTGTTACCGACGCATATGACTGAGGAGATGTTAATATCAATCAATATTTTGAATTGACTTTAACCAAAAAGAATAGAATCGAACCTTTAAATGTGTAGTAGTTCAACACGTTTCTCACTATATGACACACTTTGTAGTACTTCTAGGAGACTAGTGAATAAGTGACAAGACGCATTAACAATTACCATATACTTATTTTTTTTTTCATTTTGGGTCAACTATTATTGTTAGAAACAAAGAATAATCGTCGTGTGTTTATTCTTTCAGCCGTGACATCGCCGAACTTCGTCGCGGTAAACATGACTTTCCGGAACACGGCCGGACCAGAGAAGCACCAGGCCGTGGCATTAAGGAGCAGTGCCGATCTCTCCATCTTCTATAGCTGCAGCTTCGAAGCTTACCAAGACACTTTATACACTCACTCACTAAGACAATTCTATAGAGAATGCGATATTTATGGAACGGTCGATTTCATATTCGGAAACGCAGCTGTTGTCTTACAAAACTGTAACTTGTATCCAAGACAACCGTTACCGAACCAGTTTAACGCTATCACGGCTCAAGGTCGTACCGACCCGAACCAAAACACAGGAACTTCGATCCACAACTGTACAATTAGACCTGCGGATGATTTGGTTTCTAGCAACTATACGGTTAAAACGTATTTGGGACGACCGTGGAAAGAGTATTCACGTACGGTTTTCATGCAATCGTACATGGATGGTTTTGTTGAACCGGTTGGTTGGAGAGAGTGGAATGGAGATTTCGCATTGAGTACGTTGTATTATGTTGAGTATAACAATACCGGACCCGGTTCAAGCACTACGAATCGGGTGGTTTGGCCTGGTTATCACGTGATTAACTCTACCGACGCGAATAACTTTACGGTTTCGAATTTCTTATTTGGAGATGAGTGGATGGTTCAGAGCGGAGTGCCTTATATGGCCGGTTTACTTTCGTAATTTCTTGTATTTTATTATTTATTCTTACTTTATTAGTCCATAGTAGAACACTAGAACCTTAATAAACTGTTGTAGTTTTGGACATTATTTGAGAATATCATAAAATAATATCAAATTTCAGTTACATTTTTAACATATGATTTAATGAATCCAAAAGTTGGAAGAGGTTGGAAGAGCAAAATGATGGATACAAAAAGAGAATTATAGTGTCCATGAGTGACAAATGTATCTATTCCTAAGCATCTTTGGTTGTTTTGCTAGATATCAAATTCGAAGATGTACTGTTTACCTGCTTACAGTTTGAATAGATAACATTTCGTTGGAATACAAAATTCTAAAAAAATAAAGAAAAATACTCTAAGATAGTATTTTTAAAGTTTTTGTCATTAAAATAATTTTCAAAGAGAAAAATAATCAAAATATATTTTATTAAAAAGTGTAAAAATACATTTATACTTTTTGGGTTAACTAATCTAGACTTATGATTTAGAGTTATGGGGTATAATTTTGGAGGTGAAATTTAAAATTAAAAAAAAATATTAAAATTTTCAAAAAAAAAACTCAGTTTCGGTCAATTTTTTTTTCTTTGAAGCTATTTTTGTGACAAAAAAATTAAAATGGCTATTTGCCAAAAACAAAGGGGATAGGAAACGGTTTGCGATACTCTAAATTTGATGAAATTGCTCTCCAAATGAAATGTAGATTTTAAGATTTTTTTGCTTTACATCCATATTCCCTTTTGGTTTCTATATAGTTTTCTCTATGAAATGTGAAGCTATCCAATAGTAGGATTTAACAGTATATTGTCCATCTTTTAGTATAGTGTTACATGAGATTGTCTTGGTAATGGTGTTTGGGTATGTATGCGCGTGTAGCTGCATTACAATAGTCTTCTGTTAATAGCAGAAATTTCTCTTTTTTCCACTGTTTGCTATCCATAGATCTTTCGGTAGAAGAAATCCTTTATATATTAATCATCTACCATTACAATGTTTTGGTAGCCTTATATCATCACTATAAAAAAAATTAGAATTTTTAAGAAAATAGGTTGGCTCATTTGAACATATATTATACTTTTTATTAATCTAATTACCAAATTTTAGTAGTGTATAAAATAATATTATCTATTCTTTCTATAAATAAAAGTTATGGAATTAGCTAAGATGATATAACAAATATATGACAATTAATAATTTTAAATAATAGAAATTTGATAACATTTTTTTGTATCCTCTATCATTTTTGTTTTATTTTTTTTAAAAATTAAATAATCACATTAAAATATAATAAAAAAATATATTTTTTTCTTATATGCTACGTTTTGATTTTTTTAAATGATTAAGATTGTAAAAGGCTACATTAAAACTTTTGTGATCAATAGTTTAATTTTTTATTATAAAAAGATGCAAATGATATAAAATAATATAAATATGAAGTTTCATTAATATATATTCAGATTAAATATATATATATATTGTTTAAATTAAAATATATATCATAGAGAAAATACATAAACATGTTAATCTCAAAATTTGTATTGAATGAGAAGCATCAATTAATAAGTATTCATATTAATAAAAATAATATTTTTGTCACAACAAATCTAAAAATAAAAAATCTTAATAAAATCATATGAGTATGAAGTCTCAATTAATAAATATACATATATCTATGTCAATATCATTTAATTTTAGTTATATATCATATAAAATAAATAAATGATTATTTTAATTTTTTACCAACAAAAATTATTGTAAATAAAAAAAGGAATTGTTTTTATTTATATGTTTACTCTAATTTAACTATATACGTAATAGTTCTCCGCTTCTCAATTATTCAATATATATTTATTATTGCATAATATGTAAATAAATACAAAATAAATAATAATAATATTATAGATAATTTGTATACATAATTAATATTCATTCCATGCAATCACCGATCTCAAATGTTATCTGATCATATCATTTCAAAAATATAGTTTTTCATATCGAAGTGAGATGGTGAATTATAACATCCGAATGGTTAAATGATCAAAATTAATATTCAACATTTATTAGTAGGTCTGGGCATTTTAGGTATCAGTTCGGTTTTCAGTTCGAGTATCGGATAGTTCGGGTAGGGGACTAGAATATCCATTTACTACTTAGCCTATTTTTGGATTGGTTCGGGTAGTTTTGGATTCGGTTCTATTCGGATAGTAAAACTGAGAACCAAAAATACCTATATAAAATTGGTTTTGATTTGGTTTCGGTTCCGGTACGTTTAGTTCGAGTAGTTCATGTTAAATATTAGATACTTTGGATAAAATTGAATATTAACATAATCGGATAAACATCTTTGCAATTTTAGATTACTTAGATATTTAGGATAAAAATATGTGAATTGTTTCGGATAGTTCGAATAGTTTATAATAATTTATTTTTTTTCAAATATTTTTAATAGATTTTTAAATTATAAATATATATTTTGGTATATTATATGTATATAAAATTAATATTTTTATACTCGGGTACCCGTTCGGTTTCGGTTCGGTTCAGTTATTTCAGATATAGAAATATATGAACTATTTGGGTATTTAAGAGTTTCGGTCTGATTCCGAGTTCTGGTATTTTGGTTCGGTTCCCGTTCGCGTATAATCGCCTACTAAATATAGTGTTTCGGCAAACCATGTATTCGACCATATATGTACAGAAAAAAATAAAAGTATCGTAATGGGCCTATAGTGCATTAGAGATAAGAATATACGTCTCATGGTCACAATTGTTTATTTTCATCGTCGCCTTAGTAATAAATAAATAAATAAATAATTCCAGTTATTAAATGCAATTTCAATGTTGATAAGCACCTGTGAGTGATAAAACTGAGAAACGATGGAGAAGATCGAACACACGACGATCTCCACCAACGGCATAAACATCCACGTAGCTTCGATCGGCTCAGGTCCAGCCGTCCAGTGATCCTCTTCCTCCACGGCTTCCCCGATCTCTGGTACTCATGGCGCCACCAGCTCCTCTCCTTCGCCGACTTAGGTTACCGCGCAATCGCTCCCGATCTCCGAGGTTACGGCGATTCCGACTCTCCTCCTTCCGCTAACTCCTACACCGTACTCCACATCGTCGGAGACCTCGTCGGGTTGCTGGATTCGCTCGGCGTTGACCAGGTGTTCCTCGTCGGTCACGATTGGGGAGCGATCATCGCGTGGTGGATGTGTATGATTAGGCCTGATCTAGTTAAAGCGTTGGTGAACACGAGCGTTGTGTTTAATCCGAGGAATCCTTCTGTGAAGCCTGTTGATGCGTTTAAGGCTTTGTTTGGTGAGGATTACTACATCTGCAGGTTTCAGGTGAGACTTGGAGTCAATTTAGGGTTTATTACTGTTGAAGATAAGATTAGGCTAAAGAATGGTCATCAAAAGCAGATGACTTTAGCTGATTGCTTGTTTGGTGTTTAGTTGTGATTACGTCTTTTGAAGGAATGTTGTTTGGATCTATGTAAACTGGGGACTAAGTCCTTTCACCTACCTATACAAAGCTCAAAGTAGTTTAGTTTATGATATGCAAGTTGCAATTTTATTGAAATAGAAAGTCAAAGTCGTTTACTTTATTTGGGATAATATGTGGTTGCTTGTAACTTGTAAGATTAGGCTAACGAGTGGTAGTTACTGTGAATGTGTTGTCACTGGAAATTCATGGACATGGTTCTTGATTGCACGCATTGGTTGATCATCAAAAACAGATTACTTTAGCTAATTGCTTGTTTGGTGTTTAGTTGTGTTAAGTTAGTAGTGATTCTCCAGGCTTAATAGTGATTACTTCTTTTGACATGGCAATGATGAATGTTGGTTGGATCTACCTATGTAAACTGGGACCTATCACCTACCTATACAAAGCTCAGAGTAGTTGAGCTTATGATATGCTTTGCAATTTTTATGATTTAAAAATGGCAATTGTAGTCAAATAAAAAGTCAAAGTCATTTACTTTATTTTTGGGTTATGTGGGTTGCTTATGAGTAAATGCAAGTTTGATTATTCTTGTTGCGTTTTCTTAATTACTAATGATTTAGAGTGTGTGTGTTTTTGTCTCAGGAGCCTGGAGAGATTGAGGAAGACTTTGCTCAAGTTGATACGAAGAAGTTAATAAACAGATTCTTCACTTCGCGTAATCCACGCCCACCTTGCATTCCAAAGTCACTTGGTTTCAGAGGTTTACCTGATCCACCTGCGTTGCCTGATTGGTTCACCGAGCAAGACGTCAGTTTCTATGCAGACAAGTTTAGCCAAAAAGGCTTCACTGGTGGACTAAACTACTATCGCGCCTTGAACCTGTAAGTCTTTTATGAATTCTACCCTCCAGTTCAACACATCGTAATGATACCTCCTCGTGGTTGATCTTGGACATTGAATCGATCTTGTCTTAACCTTTAGAAGCTGGGAACTGACGGCTCCATGGGCCGGTCTACAGATCAAAGTCCCTGTGAAATTCATTGTGGGTGATCTAGACATTGTATACAACATCCCTGGAACAAAGGAGTACATACATGGAGGTGGTTTAAAGAAACATGTTCCATTCCTACAAGAAGTGGTGGTAATGGAAGGTGTTGGTCACTTCCTTCAGCAAGAGAAGCCCGACGAAGTCACTGACCATATCTATGCCTTCTTCAAGAAATTCTGAACCTGCGAAATCAAGTTCTCAGGGGCACTTGCTTACTTGGTGTGAGCCTCTTCTTGTAATGGATTTGAAATGAAAGATAATGTGTATTTACTTGTTTATTAATTCGATACTTATAAGAAATTTTCAAGTATAACAGAAATCTGGTAAGACATTATACACATCCTTGTGAATTAAAAAATCTATTATATTTTGTATATTTATGATTGGAAGAGATTATATATGTGTTTTGAAGAGGGTGTATTCAATCCAAAATTTGAAGTGATTTGATTTTTAAAAAGATTTTAGATGATTTCAATAAATTGGAAAGTTTAAAGTGATTTTTGTTAAACCACTCTAGAATATCACATAAACATGAAATCTGAACTTTAATTTTAAAGAGAATTTTTAGTTTTACCACAAGTTTGATATCATTTTTCAAATTTACCATTAATAAATGAACATTTTAAAAAATACCCTAAATTTATGATGAAAATAGACTAAAATAACTTTTCTAAATATTTATAATTTTTTTAGAAACCCAACCCCACCCATTTAACACCAAACCTTAAACAATAATCACTAAATTATAACCCAAATGTTAATATATTTTTGATTGAGGGTATTTTTAAAAAGTTGTATTTAACTTGTGGTATTCTTAGCAATTTCTTATATTTTAACTAACATATTCCACTCAAACACTCTAAAATCATTTGAATTTCAAAACTTCACAACTTAAAATGTCTTTAATAATTGTGTATTTCTGAGTACTTTATAAAATACCAAGTTCAAGAATAATGGACTAAATGATTTTTTTAAAATACATTTTTAGTGGATTTATCATTTTAATATAAAATCAGCACAAACTCTGAGTTGAATACACCCGTAAAAGTATAAATAGAATAAAAATAAATTGAGGACACACAATATTTGTTTCGCTTGCAAAAAATACAAAACTCCTAAGAATGTGTGTTAAGTAGATCATTTGTAAAATTATATTATATTTTAATTACATAATAATAATTTAATTTTTTTAAATAAATACACTATGATTTAGCTTCTTAACATCATAAAACTTAATTATTACTATAAAGCTATTAAAATAAATATATAATTCTAATAATATTTTTATAATATCTAATTTATTTCCTTTTTCTTATGATAAACTATTTATTGAATATTTTTTTAAATAACAATGAATCAAAAAATGTTAAAATAATGAAAATATTTCAGATAATGTATATTCTTTCATTTCATAAATTTTATCTAATTGCACCAAATTTGTAGAATAATTTTTATTATGCAAGTTTTATTTTTTGAAATTTGGTTATATTTATGCTATTTTTAGTATTGCCAATAAGACATTTCTTATAATTTACAAAACGAGAAAGTTAATAAAATCGATTTGAAGATAATTTATTTTAAGTTTTAAAACGAGAAAAATGGATAAAAAAGAGAAGATAAAATCGATAAAAATTAAAATTTTAAAGACTTTTGAATTAGGATTTTTGTTGTGGAAACCCCTTATCTCAGTTGTTTAACTAAAGAGTTTCATTAGTGTTTTAAAATGTAAATTATGTAGAGAATTTCTCTTTTAAAATATATCCTAACTATAGGTTTATTCCGCGCTTTGCGCGAGAACTTTTAATTGTTTAAATTGATATTTTTTAGTTTAAAAATTTAATTCTATAATTTTTTGAATCATAATTTCTGTGAGATTCTTGCTTATATAAAAGATATAAAAATATTGAAAACAAAATTGTTACATTTGACTAAATTACATAATGTCATAATTATAGTTTAATAAGATATTGTTTTATTTTTGTTTAGAAGATGTATTTTTTGTTATTTTTGACGCCATCCACTGTTATATTAATATTGTGTCTTTTTCGGTTTGTTGTGTATTGTATCACTCATCCATATATTTTGTAATTATTTACATGAATTTCTATTGTTGCATTGAGATTATGATAGTTTTAATATGCATCATTTGTTCGTTTTTAATTTACATAATAATTGGACACAATAATTTTATATTGGTTAAATTATAAAAATTAAAATTTCACATTTTTACAAATAGTAGGCAGTGTATTTGTTTTTGATCTTGTTGTGGTGCCTCACATTGTTACGATGTCATGTTACTTTTGTATCCATATATATTTTAAATAACATGATATTCTATTAACTCTAACCTCATGAAGTCACTCTTAATACGATTTCAGCATTTGTCCGTTTTAGTTTTATTTTCCATGCAAACGTGTCCAAGTATATTTTACTGATCTCGATTTTTTTTCATAATATCATTTTGATCTATAGGTAAATGTCTTTATGTTATAAATTTTTCGTTGTTATGTTGAAATGTTGTAGTCATATATTCGTGTTGTTTTTTTTTTTGAAAATTTAATTATATTCATCGAGCGTAATAAGCTTCCTAATTGTCGTTTAAGAGATATCTTGTCATTGGATTGTTATATATATGCAACAATTCTAATGGACAGACTATTAATGATATATATGTTAATAGACATAGCAGTCTTATGCATCATTTGTTAAAATTAGTGTTAGATTCGATAATACTACAAACAAATATTCAAAAAAATAGTGTAATGCATGAAATGATATCTACTTAATTTTTTTAAGGTGTCTTTCAAATGCAAGAAACAGTGTTGTGATGTCATTTTTCTTTCTTTATTCGTAATTTTTCAATACTTTAATGATGGTAACAAATCTGTTATTTTTATTATTTCTTTTATCTGATCTTATTACTTTTTTAGAAAATGTTTTGATTATTTATTAGATGTTTCGATGGTCAAAAAAAATCAAACAATAAATGGACATTTTAGTTTTTTTACTTTTTGAATTTTCTTTATTAATTTTGAAATCTAAGTTTTTTAGATTCACTATAGTCTTAATATTTTGATGGGTTCAAAATGAAATATTGATTAAAATAGATTTATGAATTATATATGTTTGCTAAGTGATTTAGTTTAAATGTTAAAAGGTAAAAAATTTAGGAAAGTTAATTAGATTTAAAAAAATAAAATTATGTTTAAATTTTTATGGATGAAAATGAAATATTGATGAAAATAAGTTTATGGGATATTTTACATTTTGTAATTGATTTGGTTTAAATACTAAATAAATAAAAACATTAAAACAATTAGTTAAAATCTTGAAAACTATGCGTCTAATTTTTAGATAAACTATTTTCTCCATTATATATTGATAGATATGAGTGTTGGTAACGTCCCATCAAACGTGATTCCAGTCATCCTTAAAATAAAACAATTTAAATATAAACGCAATATGAACGTTGAGAAGCAAGTGAGTGAGAGAAACTCTCAGTGAGTAAAAAAAAAACACAATGGAGAAGATCGAACACACGACGATCTCCACCAACGGCATAAACATCCACGTGGCATCGATCGGCTCAGGTCCAGTGATCCTCTTCCTCCACGGCTTCCCCGATCTCTGGTACTCATGGCGCCACCAGCTCCTCTCCTTCGCCGACTTAGGTTACCGCGCAATCGCTCCCGATCTCCGAGGTTACGGCGATTCCGACTCTCCGCCGTCTCATGAATCGTACACCGTACTCCACATCGTCGGAGACCTCGTCGGGTTGCTGGATTCGCTCGGCGTTGACCGGGTGTTCCTCGTCGGTCACGATTGGGGAGCGTTCATCGCGTGGTGGATGTGTATGATTAGGCCTGATCGAGTCAAGGCGTTGGTGAACACGAGCGTTGAGTTTCATCCGAGGAATCCTTCTGTGAAAACTGTTGATGCGATTAAGGCTTTGTTTGGTGAGGATTACTACATCTGCAGGTTTCAGGTGAGACTTGGAATCGAAGTTCACTGTATCTATGAGGAAAATCAATTTGGTAACCTCTCAAGTCTTTTGTTTATGACTCTTGAAGATAAAGATTAGGTTAACTAGTGGTAGGCACTGTTGAATGTGTTGAAAGTGTTAACTTATGGACTTCTTTTTCACTGTACATATTGGTTAATAATCAAAGGGGTAGACTTTAGTAGAATATTGCAGGGCAATTCTACGTATCTAATTGCTTGTTTGGTGTTTACTTGTGTGAAATTAGTTGTGAATCTCTAGGTTTAATGGCTAGGACCGGTCCTCGGCAAAGTCGAATGAAAGATTGACCTTAGATCTCCAAAGTTTTTGAAGAATATTGCCTAAACATAGGCTTTTAAAAAAATATTAACTCTAAATTTATTTAAAAAATTAGTTAATATCTTTAATAAATTACCTATTGTTCTCTAAATCTCACGGCCGATCCTATTAATGGCTATTTGCTTCTTTTGCCATGGGGATGAGGATCTATGTAAACTGAGACCTATCACCTACCCATAGGAAGCTCAAAGTAGCTGAGAATTTGATATTCAAGTTGGAGTTTTTAGAGCACTTTTAATGGGAGTTTCTAGTTTCACAGTTCTTAAAATACATATATGTGTATGTATATATTTATATTAATTGTAGAATTTTTAACTTTACGGGAAACCTAAATCAAAATATTTTTGCTGAGAATTTTTAGGTTGAATTTCCATAAAGTTAAAAACTGCATAATCAAATACTAATATAAATATATACATACATATATATATGTATTTTGAGAATTCTGGAACTAGAAACCAGTGTTCTTATGATTTGAAAATGGCAATAGTGGTCAAATAGAAAGTCAAAGTCATTTACTTTATTTTTGGGTATGTGGTTGCTTAATGAGTAAATGCAAGTTTGATTATTCTTGTTGCGTTTTCTTAATTACTAATGATTCAGAGTGTGTGTTTTTTTTGTCACAGGAGCCTGGAGAGATTGAGGAAGACTTTGCACAAGTTGAAACCAAGAAGTTAATAAGCAGTTTTTTCACTTCCCATGATCCACGCCCACCTTGCATTCCAAAGTCACTTGGTTTCAGAGGTTTACCTGATCCACCTGCGTTGCCTGATTGGTTCACCGAGCAAGACGTCAGATTCTATGCAGACAAGTTTAGCCAAAAGGGCTTCACTGGTGGACTAAACTACTATCGCGCCTTGAACCTGTAAGTCTTTTTGGAATATCTAGCCTCCAGTTATTCAACACATCATTATGATATCTCCTCAAGTCCTCATGGTCTTCTCCTTCTTCTAACCTATAGAAGCTGGGAACTAACTGCTCCATGGGACGGTCTACAGATCAAAGTCCCTGTGAAATTCATTGTGGGTGATCTAGACATTACATACAACAGCCCTGGAGCAAAGGAATACATACATGAAGGTGGTTTGAAGAAACATGTTCCATTCCTACAAGAAGTGGTGGTAATGGAAGGTGTTGGTCACTTCCTTCAGCAAGAGAAGCCCCACGAAGTCACTGACCATATCTATGCCTTCTTCAAGAAATTCTAAACCAAGGGCACTTTCTTGGTGTGAGCTTCTACTTGCAATGGGATTTGAAATGAAAGGATAATGTGTGCATTTTTAATTCGGATTTTTTTTTTGAACAAAATTTCGAAATTTATAAATATTTGTACATCTTCTCTTTTCTGAATCTGTTTTTGTTTAGCCTTTGGCTGCTCTCCTTCCCCTTTCATATGAAAGCAGTGCTTTTGAGTTTTGAGCAATCTCTCTTAGACGCGCATCGTAATAGAGAAGATAGTAGCGGGTTTATATTTTGTTTGGGTTATGATGTATGGAATCCAATTGAAAACATTTGGGCTTGAAGCATAATATTGGTGACAAAAACACTCAGACATGACCAGGTGATTGTGGTCGAGTGGTAAGGAGACGGGACTGGGACGCCAACACGTTTCAGGTTCGATCCACCTGCTGCGTGAAACTAAGTCACAATTATCCTGGTCACCTTACACGGATATGGGCCCATGCTTTAGGGCCCATTTGAATACCCGGAGAGAGGGTCTATCCGTGGGCTGCACCTCCCCTTGGGGATTAGTCTGGGCCTCTCCATGGGCCTGGGATACCCCCAGGTTAATCAAAAAAAAAAAAAAAAAAAAAACACTCAGACATTTGTGTGCACAAATAAGAAATATTATCATTTATATTTTATAGTTAAGGGAATTTTTTTTTTTGAACTGTATAGTTTAAAGAAAATATAATCTATTATCTTCATTTTTAGGGTTGGCTGCCTGAAGAACTTGATAGTTTGGGGGGGAATAAGTAGGGTTAGTGTATCTAGGGGGAGAATAGGCAGCCAACCCTCATTTTTATTGTTTGATGTTATAGAATTAAACAAATAAATTTAAAAATTATTATTTAGATAAATTTTATTTAATTTTAAAAAATATATGGTGTTTTTATTTGATATAAAATTATTGCATTTTATCTTTTATGATTTTGTATTTTTAAATCATTTTAATTGTTGGTTAGAATATGATTTGTTAAATACCAAATAATATTATTACTTTAAGATACAATATTATCAAATATTTAGCCAAACATAATCTAACTAAATAGTTACAAAATTTGAGAAATATAAAATCATAAAACATAAATGGTTTAAATGGTGACATAAGAAATTAAGAAGAATAATAAATTTTTACTCATTTTTTTAAAAATGCACCACTTATCAAAAATATTTGATGCCTATGATTCTTTGTCATACTTTAAATTTTAAATAATTATATAACAAAACATTTTATATGAAAAAAAAATGATAAATATTCCCTTTTATTTCTTTTATTTTGTTATTATTCATTCTTTTCCTACTTATTTATATTTTTATTTTAATGGTCATATGTTTAAACAAAAACATATTAAATTTTCTATTAAAATTATTATTTGATTAAAATATTTTTTTTTCAAATAGTTTTTAAGTTCTTTTTCACAAAAATACTCTAAAAAATGACTGAAACAATTTTTTTTTTAATTTTCATTTTGAGCCTCATTTCCAAAGCTATATTCCATAACTCTAAATCATAATTTTAGATTAGATTACTCAACTGGTATAATTATATTTTTTAAAATCATTTAATAAAGTCTATTTTGATATTATCGTAAAAGTTTTTGTGACAAAATGTTTTTTAGGCCATCCTAAATTATTTTTCTCAATAAAAAATAGTACTCCTTTTGTTTCATAAAGATGTACATTTTAAAAATTTTACGCATATTAATAAAATATATAAAATTTAAATTACCAATGCATAATTTTCTGTAACTTACTATTTCTCATAACTTTTAGCAATAAAATTTTAATAACTTAATAAAAATTTACGATTTATCATTAATTACTGCACTGAAAATATAAAAAATACAAGATTTTAAATAATATTTTTTGCTAAAATATTAATCTTTTAGGAACGGAGTATAATCTAAAGCGGGTGATACCACGCACCTATTACGCGTAAAACTCCCAGATAATCTGTCTATTTTTTCTCTGAACACCAACTCCCAGACAAATATTCACCCGAACGTCAGAGAAACCACTCTCCTTTCAAAAGACAAAAACACCCTCATCTTCTTCCGTCGCACCGCTTCTACAGCGATACCCTTTCAGTCAAACAACAATCCAAAAACTCCTCCTCCTCCTCCTCCCTCTTCTTCACTGTACACAATGCTCTCACCAAAACCACGGCGCAAACCGGGCCCCACAACCAACGGACCCGACTCCGCGGATAAGCTCGACGAACTCCTCATATCATCCGCCATCTGCAACAACGATGATCTAGGACCGTTCGTTCGCAAAACCTTCGGTACAGGTACACCGGAGACGCTCCTCCACCACCTCAAGCTCTTCGCTCGATCCAAAGAATCAGAGATCGAGGAAGTCTCCAAAGCTCACTACCAAGACTTCATCCACGCCGTCGACGATCTCAAGTCCCTTCTCTCTGACGTCGATTCGTTAAAATCCTCCCTCTCCGATTCAAACTCCAAGCTCCACTCCGTCGCGGCTCCGCTTCTTGCCTCTCTCGATTCGCTCGTCGAGGCGAGGACCGTCGAGAGGAACGTCGATCTTGCGATTCGAGCGGTTACGCACTGCTTCCGCGTGATGGAGATCGTTGGGAGAGTGAATCAGCATCTCCAGGGAGGGAGATTCTACATGGCGTTGAAGTGTGTGGATTTGATTGAGAACGAGTTCTTGGAGATGACTCAGTCGTCGACGTTGAAACGGATGATTGAGAAGAGGATTCCTGAGATTCGAGGGTACGTGAAGAGGAGAGTGAGTAAGGAGCTTGGTGATTGGTTTGTGGAGATTCGTGTTGTGTGTAGAAACTTAGGTCAGTTAGCTATTGGTGAAGCTTCCGCTGCGAGGCAGCGTGAGGAAGAGCTTAGGGTTAAGCAGAGGGAAGCTGAGGAGCAGAGTAGACTTAGTCTGCGTGACTGCGTCTACGCGTTGAATGAAGAAGAAGATGATGATGGCTCTCTTGAAGGTAGTGATGATGGTTTTGATTTGACTCCGCTCTATAGAGCTTATCACATTCATCAATCATTGTCTTTAGAAGATGGTTTCAAGCAGTATTATTTCGATAATAGGGAGCTTCAGCTTAAGTCTGACTCTCAGGTGTCTTCAATGACTCCGTTTCTTGAGTCTCACCAGACGTTTTTCGCGCAGATTGCGGGGTTTTTCATAGTGGAGGATAGGGTTTTGAGGACGGGAGGTGGGTTGATTTCGAAGATGGAAGTTGAGTTTTTGTGGGATCTTGCTGTTACTCACATGTGTGCTGTCTTGGAGGATCAGTTCTCTAGGATGCAGACGGCTAATCATTTGTTGTTGATTAAGGATTATGTTAGCTTGTTAGGTGTGAGTTTACGTAGGTATGGTTATACTGTTGATGCGCTTCTTCAAGTGTTGAGTAAGCATAGGGACAAGTATCATGAGTTGTTGTTGTCTGATTGTCGGAAACAGATGGCGGAAGCTTTGTCTGCTGATAAGTTTGAGCAGATGTTGATGAAGAAAGAGTATGAGTATTCTATGAATGTGCTCTCTTTCCAGCTACAGACATCAGATATTGTACCGGCTTTCCCTTACATTGCTCCGTTCTCAAACACGGTTCCGGATTGTTGTCGGATTGTGCGGTCTTTTATAGAGGATTCGGTTAGTTTCATGTCTCACGGAGGCCAGCTTGATTTCTACGATGTAGTGAAAAAGTATTTAGATAGACTTCTAGGTGAAGTTCTCGACGAGGCTCTGTTGAAGCTGATCAACACATCGGTTCATGTAGTTTCTCAGGCGATGCAGGTTGCTGCAAACATGGCTGTGTTTGAACGCGCTTGCGGTTTCTTCATCCGTCACGCTGCACAGCTTTCAGGAGTTCCGTTGAGAATGGCAGAGAGAGGGAGGAGACATTTCCCATTAACCAAATCCCAAAACGCCGCGGAGGAAACACTCTCGGGGTTGCTTAAGAAGAAGATAGACGGGTTCATGATACTGATCGAGAATGTGAACTGGACAAGCGAAGATGTTCCAGAAGGCGGCAACGAGTACATGAACGAAGTGATAATCTACTTAGAGACTTTGGTCTCCACAACGCAACAGATATTACCTGCTAAAGTCCTGAAAAGGGTTTTGCACGATGTCCTCGCTCACATCTCTGAGAGAATCGTTGGAACGTTGTGTGGGGATCTAGTGAAAAGACTGAGCATGGCTGCGATCAAAGGACTTGATGTGGATATTCAGTTGCTGGACTATTTTACAGAACAGTTAACTCCATTGCTCACGGACAAAGAAGCGAAAGAGATGAAAACAGCTTTTGTCGAGATAAGACAGATGATTAACTTGCTTCTGAGTAGTCACCCTGAGAAGTTCGTTGACCCGGTGATCAGAGAACGAAGCTATAACGCTTTGGATTACAGGAAAGTTGCAACAGTCTCTGAGAAGTTAAGAGATCCATCAGATAGTATATTTGGGACCTTTGGAGCAAGAGGGTCGAGGCAAAACCCTAAGAACAAATCGTTAAATATGTTGATAAAGAGATTGAAAGATGTGAGCTAATGATGATTTGAGCACAACACACACAAAGCGTAAGTAAAGATTGTTCAACCTCATCTGTATTGTTAATTATATGCTCTGCTTTATATTTTCATTGTTGATGATTCCTTGGTCTCTGAGTTAAAAGAAAAAAAACAGTTTCGTTTAATCGTTGGTCCATTTATGGTTTTGCATTTCAATTTGGCTTTAGGTTGATTTTTGGTTTCAAAATTTTTTTAAAAAAAACATTTTCAGTTTAATGAAATGTGAAGTGGTAGTTGGTACCTTTTCTTCTTTATTTTCATTTAAGAGTTAGTTTGATTGATGCATCTGAACACGTGAACCATATCGACCATATCTCTGCCGTCCACCTATCACGTGGTCACTTCATCGGACACTGACACGGTCCACAATACACAACACACCTAACAACTGTTTTCGTCTTCTGTTCTTATAACAAAAGAGAACACAACTAGACACGAGTCATAGCAACATAGTGAAGAAGAAGAAGAAGCGATGTCGTCAAACACAGTACTCACTTCTTGTCTCATCTTCTTTCTTTTCCTGGCCGTCTCCGACCAAAAGCCCACCGCTTACGACGCTGTCAAAAGCTACAACTTACCACCCGGAATCCTCCCAAAGGGTGTGGTTGACTACGAGCTTAACCGCAAAACCGGAGACTTCAAAGTCTACTTTAACGACACGTGTGACTTCTCAATCCAATCTTACCAGCTCAAGTACAAATCAACTATCTCCGGCGTTATATCCACGGGTCAAGTCAAGAACCTGAAAGGCGTTAGTGTTAAGGTGCTTTTGTTCTGGGTTAATATTGTTGAGGTATCTCTTGACGGTGGCGATCTTGATTTCTCCGTTGGGATTGCGTCGGCTAGCTTCCCGGCTGTTGATTTTGAGGAGAGTCCTCAGTGTGGCTGTGGGTTTGATTGTAATGGGCTTTTATTTTCTTCTTGAATATATTGGGCCTTATGCTGTACCAAATAAAAAGGCCTTTTGTTATGAGTATGAGCCATGACGAGGATTAAGTGTATTAATAAATAACTTATATTCAGTATGTGTGTTATATATTTGGTTTAGTTTTGTTAATTTCAGCTTCACATACTGGACTTCAGAGTTGGATCATTGATGCTAAGGTCATAAAAACTCAGTTTAGCAAACTATTGTTTAACACTGATTGTTATGCTTACCAAATATAGATATAATATAACTATTGATATACTTGTATGGTATGCTTACATTATAACTATATATTGTATGATATGCTTCAGTATGATCTAATTATTGGATAATATGCTCACGATCCAGTAGATATACCTTTCCAAAAAAATACTAGCCTTATCACCAAAAACCAGACCAAATACTGGTTTGGTATAGCTACCGGTTGAATTGGTCTGGTATAGCTACCGGTTGAACCGAGTTTTTTTTTGTTTTTTAAAATTATATATATAATCTTATAATTACATTATATGGATGTAAAAATAGTTTTACATATAATATGTTAATTTATTAACTAGAAAATAAATAATAAACATAAATTTAACTATATATATTAATTATGTGAGTACTATGGAAATTGAAATTGACAAAAACCAATTGATTAATCGAACTCGGTTTTTTAACCTCACATCTCTATCCTTAGAGTAGAACGCTCTATTAGTAGAGCTAACAACCTCGGATAAGAAGAATATGTGGTTAAACTTCACTATTGCTATTATACGTTAGTTAGCATGGATAAAATATCAAATGTAATAATTTTATTATAATTACATATCCTTATTTCAAGTCAAAATTATAAAATATGTTAGTCGAAATATATTTATATAAATTTGATAGTATATATACTTGGAGTACTAGTTTTGAAAACGATTTTGTCAATGAAAATTGAAAGAATCTTCCAATAAATAAGAAACATTGTTATCCTTTTGTTTTCTTATACCATGTACCAACTTCGTGTTGGTCCCAGGTATCACTTACCACTTTGATCACAGCGATGCAAACTCGAAAAGTCTACTATTAATATACTTTTAGCATGTTAAATATGACTCAAAGTTAGTTATGTTAAGTTAGATTGAAAATTAAACTGCTAGTAAATAAGTGATTTTAAAACTATATTATGGATAATACATCATCATACATCTAACGATCCTTTTGTAACATAACAGAGGAACCATCAAGGCCTTCTCTATATATTTATTACAGAATCGCACGTCGCAGAATGAAAATAGGGTTCACCGCATCAGATCATTACCCTCTTCCCCTAATATCCTCGCCAAATTAACATTAATCAATCACTGCTTCTTGTTCAAGAGAGCTGCTCGTAACTCCGCTGGGTCAATCTCGTTGGAACCGGTTTCCGGTCTGTAATAACCGGTTTTGGGGTCTGGAATCCAAGCTATCTTCTGGCTCGATTCTTCAACTCCTTTCTTCTTCGTCACCGCCGAAACAACGGCTCCACCTTTTCCACCGCTAGATTGCGCCGTTGTAGCCGCAAAACCGCGTCTGTTAAAACAAAAGAAACACAGTTCAAAAACAGAGTAAGAACAGAGCATAACATATATATATATATATAAGAACATAATGGAAATTTTAGCTCCGGAGTTCTCAAAATACATATATATATTTATATTAATATTTATAATTGTAATTTCTTACCTTTACTTAAACTTAATTCTTAACTTTACATAAACTTAATCCAAAAGTTTTCTGTAGAAATATTTGTTTGTTGGATTTTTTGTAAACTTAAAAATTTTATAATTAAATACTAAGATAAATATATATATACACATATATATGTATTTTGAGAACCTCAGACATAGAACTTCCATTAACAGTGCTCTACGTATGAAAACAGAGCATAAACAGAGGAAAAACAGAGTGTAGCAGAACTTACCGGAAGATTGCATTGGAGAGTTCTTGAGAGACAAAAGCAGATACCATTTTAACGTTAGAGAGAGAACGAGCCATGTTTTCGAAATATGTGAAAAAGAGAGAGATGGAACAGACAATAAAAGGTTGAATCTTTTTTTTATATTATTGTTTGGGAGGTTTGTTCTTTTTTAATCGCCGCCGCAGAAGGAGAAGTTTATCCGAAGAATAGGAGAATTTGATCTGCGGCGAGGAGATAGAAAGAAACTTGGTTTCGTCTGTGTGTCTCTCTCTCAAACTAGATTTGATTTCGAAATGGTTTTGAGGGATGTGAAAATGAGAGAGAAGAGAGGAAGGTTTATATAGTGGTAAGGAAGTAACTATGGCCTTTGACCATATTTAGCTTTGCTTTTTTTTCTCCATTAAGTCAAAATTAGCCTGTTTGCTTAATTAATCATGTTTAATTTAAACGTGTAAACATGATTAAAAATATTGAAGGGTTTAGATATTTGAAACGTTAACCGCAACGTTTAATCTACACTCTCTCTCTGTCATTTTATCAACCAACTTTCTTAGTGGAACTATCTTAGTGAAGACATGTTAAACTATGTCATCCTCATCTTCATCAACAAGTATTTACAATAATATCATTGTCATTAATACACCAACCAGACAACCACCATTGTAACAACACCACGAGCAAAAGGTACGAGATTGTATTAGAGCATCTGTGGATAATTCAATGAATCTCACTTCCTTCACAGCCTTATTAAAGAATCACTACTTATAATTTGCATGTAACATAGATCATTCTTTAATGTATAGCAAAATAAATTAAAACAAACAAATGAAATGGTTTAACTTATGCATTATATGGTTTTTCGATTTCATGTATCCTTAAATCTGAATAAATAATATTGAAATTTTTTTAATATCGGCTAATTATTCTGAATATATAATCTAATATACTTGTTAGAATTATAGATAATGGGTCACAAGACTATTGAGAGATGTAGCATTACAACAAATATTTCATGCCTTCAAGTTTTTAAAAAATGACAAAAAATTGAAAGGAATATCATTTAATATTTGATTAAGAACATTTCAACCAATTATTAACTATGTAATACAAACTGTTACAAATTATAACAAAATACATCATTGAAATTTGCATGTGTTTACAAAGTTGGGATATGGTAACATTTAAATTTAGACAAAATGGCAATATATTGCTATTGTAAAAGTTGTAACTGATATATATTTACAAGATTTTGGGATCGTATAACTTATAGAAAAATATGATTTTTTTTAATTTTGTCACGGAGACTAGAAACAAGAGCGATGTTAGCAAATAAAAATGGTGACCTGGTCTTCTTTGATTGTTACCAGTTATATAAAAAATTAAAATTAAAATAAAATACATTTATATATTTCTAATTTATAAAATAAAATATTAAAGATAGATAATATTTATATTAGGTAGTTATACGGTAAACATATTTATAGTTCAATTAAAAATGAAAAATATTTATTAATAAAAAATTGAACAAAGATATTAACTCATTTTGTTATAAAATATATAATATAAATTTAATTAAAATTCTTCATTTATATTGCTAATATATTAATTTTTAAAAAATTTAAATAAATATCATTTATAATAAAATTGGAAAAAGTATCTTATTAAAAGTACTATAATTAGATTTAAATTATTATCTAACATTATAGTACATGTGATTTATCGACATAATGTTTAATCTATTTTGTATTTTTATTGAAAATGAAGATTTAACAACCCAAACAATGAATATACTTTAAGTTTTATAACAAATTTTTAGTTTATAAACACAAATGGAAAATTGAGAAAATTTAAATATTCCACATATAATAAAATTAGAAAATAATGCTTCAATAAATTTAAATTTCATATAATTTTTTATTATTTGAATTGAATATATATAATGCAGTTTTGATTTCTCTTAAAAGACTAAAATTTTAGCCTTAAAAATAGGATATAAAAAAATACTATACAAAACTTTTAAATACATAAATCATTAACACAAATATAATTTTCATTAAAATTGACATAAAACCAAAATAAAGAACAAATTTTTTATTCAAATTGAACTTCAACACATTTCCATAAATCAATAAATATTTTTGTTGACTTGCCTTAAACTTTTGTGGGTCAAATATTACTTTCCTAACAATTTTTTGTGAGTCAAAATAATAATTAATTTGCATAACTAAAACCAAGTCTCATAAACCAATAATGTGCAAAATATTTAAAACTCAACCCCACATAGCAACAACGCCTCTTTGACTATAAAAGTCATTAAATCTTCTCCAGTTTTTTTCAGCAATAATTTAACATTATAAAGAAACAATTACATTACATAAAAAGTAAGATGAATAAGACAATCTTTGTTCTTCTCCTCTCAATCGTCCTCCTCCCTCTTCACCTGTTTGCTTTGGGCAATTAGGGTTCCATTAAGGATGTTAAGGATCCTCACGTCGTAAAAGTTAACCAGATTGCTATCTGTGAGTATGACTGACAGAGCAAATTTTGACTAAAGTTCATGAGCGTTGTCCGCGGCGAGTTTCAGATAGTCGCCGGTATGAATTACAAGCTTGTGGTGGAGGCTAATGATGGTAACAACACCGCAAGAAAAATGTACGAGGCCATCGTATTAGAGCATCCGTAGATTAATTCAATGAATCTCACCTCCTTCACGGTTCTATTAAAGAATCACTACTTATAATTTGCATGTAACATAGATCTTTCTTTTATATATAGCAAAATAAATTAAAACAAATAAATGGAATGTTATAATTTATGCATTATCTGGTTTTCTGTTTTCATGTATGCTTAAATTTGAATAAATAATATTGAATATGTTTTAATGTCTGCTAATTATTCACAATATATAATCTAATATACTTGTTAGAATTATAGATAATGGGTCACAAGACTACTGAGAGATGTATCATTACAACAAATATTTCATGTCTTCATTGATGTTAAGTTTTAGCAAAAATGGCAAAAAATTGAAAGGAGTATCATTTAATATTTGATTAAGAACATTTTAACCAATTATTAATTATATAATACAAACTGTTACAAATTATAACATAGTACATCTATAATTGAAATTTGGATGTGTTTACAAAGTATAAATGGAATGGTTACTAAAGTATTACATCGAAGGGATATTGTAACATTTAGATTTAGACGAAATGGCAAGATACTGCCATTATAAAAGTTGTAACTGAGATATATTCACAAGATTTCTGAATCGTATAACCTATAGAACAATATGAATTTTTATTTTGTCACAGAGACTAGAAACGACCGATGTTAGCAAAGAAAAATAGTGGCTTGGTCTTTCTTTGATTGTTACCAGTTATATATAGTGCATGGGTATTTATAAAGTAACTACATACATGTCAATTCATTTATGAGTTGAGATGTTATCCCACAATGGTAATTTCTTATTAATTAGTTGTCATTTGCATATATTTGTATGATACAACTTACCATCAATTACACACGTTGTAATAGAACACTTTTCATATGATTTATTTATTTATTTTGACATCACTGTGTTATGAGGAGATGGCCTCATTGGACATGTGTTATGGAGGACGACGATTAAAGAGGACGACGAATGAGAGGACGATTAGCATTAGCCCGTTTCCCTCTCTATGGCTCTTTCAGTCTTTGTGAAGCAAAGTTGTAACTAATGGAGTTCGGTGATGCTATTATGTTGATTAAGCTTTGGAAGAGGTTTAGAGGAGAGTAGGTTTTGATTCATTTTGTCAAGTCTTGTGACATAGTCATTGTATGATTTGAGAGTACTTACTCACACCTTAAATGCGGTAGACACCTAGTTATCAAATGCTATATATTTTTCAAAACCTACAAAACTTGTGTGAAATAGGAAGCAACTTTATATTTATGGATTTCAATCTCTATTACTTGGTTTTAAATTATAGAAACTATATTCTTAAGTGTAGAAATATCAACAGCAAGAGAGAATTACAAAAATATTAAACTATTCTCCATCAATCAATTGTAACTTCTTTTATACTACAAGGATAAATCATAATCATAATTACATATAATTCACTAAGAATGAATATACACCACAATTAACGGGTATGTATACTTATTCCATACTTGCTCCAATCAATCCACACTTGGAATAACATTTATGTTGTTCTCCGTTAATAAATTCTTACCTCTTTGTTGTTGTACTAGGAGATGATCTTAATCATAATTATATTTTTTTTAAAGAAAATTTTACAATTAACAAGATTTAATATGATATGACATTACTCCCTAATTTTCATAATCTTGAATAAAAAAAATCTGACATTAGAAATATTCAGGGAATTAATTCGAATTCCATCCTAGAAACAATAAAATACTTCATCCGTTTCTTTTTATATGATATTTTGTTTTAATGCACGGAGATTAAGACATTTACATTTCTTTAAAAGATACTTTTAAAGATATAATTTTAAAATCTTTCACCCAATTATAAAAAGATTGTAGAATTTTATTGGTTGAACAATTTCCAATAAAACTAAAGTTAACCTTAAAACCTCAAAATATATATTAAAACATCTTATATTTTGAAACAACATAAATCTTCTAAAACATCATATAAAAAAATAGAGGTACTAGTACATTATAAACACACAAACTTTGTCAACTATACTTAAAAGGCAACTAAAAGGCTCATTTCTCTCTCGAAACCCTTTTGTCTTTCGAAACCCTCAAACTCCTTGAGAAACCCTAGCACAGTGGCTACCTCCCCTAGCGTTCAAATCACTAGCAGAATCGGAGGCTACTCCTTCAACTCTCCCTCTCTCTCATTTTCCTTTTGCCTTACCAGTACTTCCTCATTCCTCGCTGATATGCTTGTTGTCTCTGGTGAGTTTTAACGGTTCCTGATGGCTCTTTTAACCGCGGCGGAGGAAGATCTGGTCAAAACGAGGGCGGATATGGAGCGACACCGAGTCGAGTGAAGAGGTGGTCACTTGTTGGGTCAGCTTTTAGGTTTTTACTGTTGGAGTTGGTTCGAGTCATTTTACTTTGCTCTCGTCAGCTCCCAGTGATGACGCGTTAGCGCATGACTGTTTGCTTGACACTTTGAATACAGATTTGGATTTGCAAGGAAGGGGTGTGAGTGGTGACTTAGGAGTTGTATGGGCGCGTGAGATGCTCTATGTCTCCTCATGCTCAAGTGAACTTTGGAGTCTTCCTCTGGAGGCACACCGAAGCTCGTGTGGAGGACGCATGTTCACCGGACTTTCTCTCATCATGTGTGTATTGTATCTTCTATAAACCGTAAAAAATCGTCTATGGTTCGGTTGGAGAAAGAAGGGGAGGTGTTTTTTCTTTGTTCAAGCAGTGTTGCGACATCGACGTGAAGGCGTCTGGTTAGGATAAGACGTTTCCCCGGTTCTCAGAGGCGAGTTGTGATGGACCTTCTGCTTCTTTGAGTGGTCTTTGAGAGAGCTCAAATGCCCAATGGTGATCAAGGTTAGAGGCATGGTATGCGCAATACCGATTATTGTTTATCCGGTAGCCGTGCCTCTTTTTCTGCTTTTCAGGTTCATGTCTAATCGTTAATGTAGCCATGAACTCAAACCATTTTCCCAGCTATGAAACCGATGTCCCGATGTCCCCAGATACATGGAGAGGATTATGCGTGAGTTTGGCGATGCATTAACTGGTGGGTCTAATTCTTTCAATCTCTAATCCAGCTGCTAAGAGCCCTAATTGAAGACCTCTTTCAATAGTGAGAAGAAGCGCGTTTCGGGTAGGCCTGGGACGTATTATCTGAGATCTGGATTCGATCCGAGATTCGTCCCGGATCCTCTCTGAAAATAGGATATCCAGAGTGCCCGGATCCGAATCCGGATAATAAAATTTAGGATCCGTCCAAACCGAATCCGGATCCGGATATCTTAATTTTTAAGTCCGGATATCCGGATTCAGATCCGTATTTTTAAAATATATAATATTTTAATTTTATTAATAATTATATTTGATATATTAGTATTTATACATAAACTATTTTTAATATTATATTTAAATTTTACTAATATTATATGTCATATATATATTCATAAATTTTATATAAATATTTAATTTATGTTTTATTTTTATTTTTTCTATTTTAAACATAGTTTTTATTTATTTTTTTAATTATTTTTACGGATCCGGATCCGAATCCGGATATCCGCGGGTATCACAATATCTATCTGAAGACACGAATCCGGATCCGGATACTAAAGTCACGTGATGTGCCCTGAATCAGCAGCAGAAACAAATCAAGAAAGTTTGGCTTTTGGGCTTGAGTTTTAAACGAGATGGGCTTGACGATTAATGAAAATGTGTTTATGAACATGCTTCAGCCCAAAGAAAGAAAGGTCCAACAAGAAACGAGAAGGTATGGTCAAATAATATATCAATATGACGGCAATCCAGAGTCCGTCGACCATTCAAAAGGACGAGATCAGCCGAAGAGTTTTGCGACCACAAATTCCCATTTTCGGTCAAAAGTCTTGGTCTTTGGTCTTTGTTCTTTGGTCAAATTTTAATTTTTATGAGTTTTCAAGTTTTTAGATGTTGACTAAACCTTTTGTATTCTTTGCCTATTATATAAAGGTCATTTGATCAATGAAATAAAATAAGTGAGAGATTAATTTTGGAATCTTGAGAGGGAATCTCACTTTTTCAATGGTGTGTAATATCCACTGATCTCATTTGTTTCTTGGTGCGGTTAGCTCCAAGTTACACATCTCTTGTTCTTGGTGTGGTTAGCTCCAAGCAACTCCTCTAATTCGTTGGACTTGTGCGTCATATCAAGCAACGATTGGAAACCCTTCTTTTGTTGGACCGGTGCGTCACATCCGGCAACGATCGAAGTCTGGTAGTATCATTGGGCCTTCCGCAACCCTTTGTGTCACCATTCATTCCACCAGTTCTCTCTTTGGCGAGTTCATATCCTGATAGTCCGATTGAGTGATCATGTCCGAATCTAGGACGTATCATCACGGATCCGGCGAATCCAGATCCGGATCCGGATATTCTAAAATATCCCGAATATTCGCTCCGTCTCACCCGTACTTTCGGGTGATGAAGCAATGGCCGAGTTTAACAGTTTAATCAATAGTTCCATTCACTATGTGTTATTTTCAATTTCTCATTAATGGTTTTCATTGGCAAAAAAGATATATTTTATATTCTGATTTTAGTGGTAGAATTTAGTGGTTTAAGAGACAGTTCATTCTGGATTGTGGGATAATTTTGTTTTCGTAGCGGTGAAAATGCAATATTGGATGGATTCGAGTAGCGTAGGATATTTTTAAGTGTTTGTAGGTGATACTAGATCTCGATATTATATGTGAAGTGGAAATCTTGTGAGGTTGCAATCTTGTCACCACGAATTGGTTAATGATAAGTTGAAATTGAGGAAAAAAAGATAAACTTTGTCAAAAAAAGAAACATTAGAAAACACAAAACAATACTACATTTGTTTTATATTAAGTGTTAGTTTAGCTTTTTACGCATGAATTAAGAAAATAATTATTTTTTTTATATTTTCTATATAAAACATAATTACTAATACACCTAATCATATTTCAACCAATAAAAAAATAAATTTTACAATGTCGAAAACGATATTTATTTTATAATAAAAAAATTATTGACACTTAATATAAAAAGGAAGGAATATTTATTTGAGATAAAGACCAAAATAGACCTAAAAAAGTTTTTGTCCCAAAAATAGCACCCAAAGAGAAAAATGATCAAAATAGACTTTATTAAATGATGTAAATATATATTTATATATTTGGGTTAACTAATCTAAATTTAGGGTTTAGAGTTATGGGGTGGGGGTTTTGGAGTTGAGGTTTAAAAATTAAAAAAAATTAAAAATATTAAAATTTTCAAAATAAAAAAAGTCTATTTTGGTCATTTTTTCTTTCAAGTGCTATTTTTGTAACAAAAACTTCAAAAAGGGTTATTTGAGAGATTTGCCATATAATAAATAACAATATAGGTAATATATTGACTATTAGTATAAGGTATATATCATACATATAAATATATCGTATCAGAAAAGTGATCGTGTTGATAATGTATTATAATAATATTTATAATTTTATTATATCAAAAAACTGAAATAAAATTAAAATTTTATACTCACATAAAGAATATAATAGGATATATAGATAACTGTGAAGGAGTTTTTATAAAGAAGGAGATGAGATGTGTATTAAAAATGATCAAATAGATTGTTTATATACAAACAAAAAAAGTAAGAATTATTGTGTATGTATAGTAACAGTGGACTCCACCTAAACTATATTCACACGAATTTGTCTCAATTCTGTGTTGTTATTTTTGACGTTTGTTTTATGCACGTTTTCAACAGGCAAATTGGGTTTTAGTTACGCATACAGACCTGCATCTATTAACTCATGAGAAGTGAGAACACTTGAAATAGTATCCCGTTACTATCTGTGACAGCAAAACGAATAGGTGTTTACTTGTGGGAGCGAGATGATGTCGGGAGCGAGATGATGAACTTTGTAAGATAGGCATGTTTACTTGTGGATCTTCGATGGTTGATTTTGTACTCTCTGGTGGGAGGTGACTTTTCAGAACATTTGTGTGCTTTACGTTACATGTTGTATAAAAGTACTCATCTCACGAGATATGGGACCATATTGTACGTGAAATAAATGAAACTTTATGACCATAGAAGACCAGCTGATTCTTGCAGTCATAGTAGAATAGCCAAAAGTAACCAGGACAGTATGAGACAAGTTATAATCGTAAACTATGCTAAACATTTTATACTAAAAACAGTGTTTTGATTCAACAGATTTGCATTAAAACAAAATGAGAACAACGAGGAGAAGAAGATTCTACATCTTGTACCAAAACTACATTACAAACAACCAACATGTGTATTGGATAACTAAATAACCTTGTTTCATTACACTAGGATTTAAACTTACCACCAAAGAGATGTGAATCATCATGTTGGAACAGTGTAGTAACCGACATCATCATCTTGATTGAACATCATCACACTTGTAAACAGCATCACAACAAACAAGGATATAGCAAACATGAGTTTGGCATAGTTCATGTTCTTCTTCTTCTTCTTACTCATTATCATCTGTGATTGAGGTGTTGTTTCTTCATTAAATAAAACAGTTGATGTTGATGAGATTGTTTCCATCGCCACCGTTGGAGATTGCTTCCTGAGTTTAGTGTTCTGGCGAGATAGCATTGGACTCTGAATGTCAGGATGACCCAAGTCCATATCATCAGGATACTGAAGAGAACTGATTAGCTTCCTTGGTGTGCTAAAGATGTTAAAATCTTCAGCATTCATGTTTCTTGAACAACACTGTCTCTGTTGCATCAGAAAAATAAAGTCAGAAACTAGAAAACATAACAATAAGATGGATTTGATAATGATCAAAGTTTCTCACCTGTGGACTAGTAGGAGTTGTGTTCTGCATCCTCCTGTTCCTCACACTTTCCATTAGAAAACCTTCAAACTCATTATCTCCATTGTCACAACGGTCATAGGGGACAAGAGGTGAATCAGACACAGTGGTGTCTCCAGAGAACAAACCATCCTTCAAAGAGATATCAACCACTCCATTAGTTCTCCATAGTTTGCGGTTCACACTCCTCCCATCAAAGTTACAAGAACTACGCGGTGAGGACTCAAGAGGAGAATCATATCCACTAAAAGAGCCACCAAGAGTCTGTGACTCAGGTGACAAAGACTCATCAGGAGAATGAGTATTATTACCAACGGATGAACACTTTCTTCTACTGAAATTCGAACCAGTCACAGAACGACAACCTTTCTTCTCCATCTTCGCCTCAAGCTCTCCAGCTATCCTCTTCGAAGTCATCATTGCTTCATAAGCAGCTCCTCTAACATAAGCCATCTGATCAGACTGACACCTCTCCATCTCTTTAACAATCAACTCAACTTCAGAGTATATACTCCTCGAGTCCAAACACTTCATCAAAAAGTTCAACATCTGCACTGCTGATAACCTCTTCTGAGAGTTCCCTTCCCTCACACCAAACCCGAGAATCCTCAACCCCGTGTGTATCAACAACCTTGCGTAAGCCTCAACGATCAAAGGGTTATGCTTAGCAAGCGCCATGACAAGACCCATATGAAGATGCGTTTGGTTCGAGTTCGCATCCAACGCAACAACAACGTTTTGACAAACCTTATTCACCATCTCATCAGAAGCAAACCGCCAATTATCACAATCCACAAGAGCTTTGAGACACAACGCAGAACCAGAAGCTAAACTCTCTTGAGAACACAAGAGAGAATCAGAGAGAGGCTTACACAGAGAGTGTATAATACCACGTTTCTTGTCTTCCCCCGTCGTCGTCGGATCAATTCCATACCTAGCAATGGCAGGGATGACTTTGGAGCACGCTTGTTGTAGAGGGAAAGAGCCAGCGCTTGAAGCCAAAGTCTTGACGATTGTGGACATGATGGTATCAATCTGGGGGACGATGTTTGGTCCGTGGACACGAGCGAGGATCTCGTAGAGGGAGATGGTGTATTCACCGGAGAGAGAGTTTGTCTCTTTGGTCTCGGAGACTTGTGCTAGAAAACTTGGGATAGCCTTTGAATCCAAGTCTTTGACATAAGACTTGAGAGCTTTCATGGCGGTTTTACGGCTCTCTGTGTCTTTGTCGAGATTCGCTAGCTCTTGTCGGAGAATCGGGTTGAGATTCAAACCCATTACTCAAACTGCATAAACAGAGATAAAGTCAAACACTTTAGCAAAACCCATTACTCAAACTGCATAAACAGACATAAAGTCAAACACTTTAGCAAAACCCAGTTCTCAGATCTCATACTTGCAACCAGAAATTAAGACCAAACAAAAAAAAACATAAGATCTCTTGTTAAAGTCATAAACTTTAGATACATTGTTCAAATCTAATCCTCTGCAAAATGATTCTTAGAGATAAAGATGTGAACTTTCCGACAGAAACTGAAAAACAGACAACTAGTTTGAAGACAGAAGCGTGAATCTGGGAGAAACAGATCTGTACCTTGTGGTTTTTTTCTACTGGAGATGTTGTTGCTCTTATTTGAGTTTGAGGGTAAGAGAAACAGATCCGTATGAGCTGCTTCTACCTGGAACTAGCTCTCTCTTGAAAGAAAACTCTCAAGGGAGAAGAAACCAATGTAGAAGATGAAACTCTGCGAGATGTTAAATTATGAAAGAAAAATCCCGCACATTTTCAAATGTATTGAGACAAGTGTTGGTCTGTAGCAGATTTAGGGTTTTTCTTTTTCTTTGTCTTTTTTGTCTTTACTCTGATTCATTTGTGGCCATCTGTAATATGCTTTAAATATTTTATTATTTTTCTAACGTTCCGACAAATACAAGACTTAGATCGTAGATTGAAATTCAAAATTTGTGTTTTTGAAATCTTATCACTCTTCATTGGTTGCAGTGGGTCCCACTCTGTATGGACGAACTATACCCTCTTTGGATCTATTATCGATCTACAACATTTTCAAAATAAATAAGGCAAATCTCTCAAATAGCCATTTTTGAAGTTTTTGTCACAAAAATAGTACTTGAAAGAAAAAATGACCAAAATAGACCTTTTTTATTTTGAAAATTTTAATATTTTTAAATTTTTTTAATTTTTAAACCTCAACTCCAAAACCCCCACCCCATAACTCTAAACCCTAAATTTAGATTAGTTAACCCAAATATATAAATATATATTTACATCATTTAATAAAGTCTATTTTGGTCATTTTTATCTTTGAGTGCTATTTTTGGGACAAAAACTTTTTTAGGTCTATTTTGATCTTTATCATATTAGGGTAATACTCTAGGATTAACATGTGACTACAAAAAAAATGTTATAATGCTTTAGAATTAATATATAGAAAATTAAAAATAAATATAATTAAGGTAAACAAAAATTGGTAGTTCAGTCAAAAGGAAATTAAAGATAAATATAATCTTTTGTAGAACCTCATTTTTACTATTTCAGCAAAAAAAAAAAAAAAAACTCATTTCTACTCACTCACCACCATAACACGTTATCATTCCCCTCCCTTGATCAAAATCAAAAACAAGAAGCTTGAAATTTACGACTTATGAGATAAAGAATGAACTTCTGCAAAAGTGCATATACGGAGGCAAAGGAAAAAAAAACAGAATATGGAGAGGATAATGAAAACACACAAAAACACAATATTATAAAATAGTTAAAGATAATTCTGTAAAACTTTATAATTATCTTCATATAAAAATTTAATAGTCTACAAAAGTCTTTAACCATTTTTAAAAATAACTAGAATCATCAAAAATCTTTCTAAATTCAGAAAATTGTTTAGTTTAAAAAAATTATCAAAACCCTATTTGAATCACAAACTAATAACAGCCCCTAAATGACATAGGTCTTCTATTTATGTTAATATAATTTTATTAATAGAAATAATATAATCTAACTTCTACATGTTGATGTCAAAATAATTTATTTTACAGTTAACACAATTTAGAACTAAGGTAGTATTTTAAAATACACGATGATTTGTTGTCTTATATAGTTACCTCATGTAATGATCATGCATTATAATACCAGATAATTTGTAAGATATGCTTAATCTGTAAAAATTAAATTAGTCGAATCAGTTACTAGCACAATTGTAATATATATATATATATATATATCCATTAATATATAAAAACTAAAAATACATAAACTATGTACGAAACTCATAATTTCTGTTAAATAATTTTTTAACTAAAAATTAATCTAAAGTCTTTAAATACGGGATCTATTAATTTACCAGAGATAAAAAAGGTGTAAAACTACACGGATCAAGTTCTTTTTTTTTCGGTGAAAGGAAAAGATGGTTTAATTACTTTGCCTAAAACCCAAATATTGTAAATAGTTTCTCTTAATATGAATTAAACCCGAACAGTTGTTGTTACAGCTGCGACCCTTTACCACTTAGACCAACTCAACGTTTGTGGATCAAGTTCTTTACCCATGGTATCATCGTATTAAGGTTCAAGTGATAAGATGACAACATTTCCCTGATGGGAACAGTACGACTTTTCTAGATTCTCTTTTGTTTGTCTGTATGGAATTGAGTTCATAGATCACGGCAACATATCTCCATTCTCTCCACACCATACAAAAAAAAAGGTTTCAGAGAAAAAAGAGAGAGACATGTTCGTGAATATCCTCACCATTCTCTTCTTCGTCATTCTACTCTCTCAAGTCCTAAAATCCTCTTCCCATTTTCTCGACAACTTCACTTACAATGGCTTCCATCCTCCATTAAATCTCATATCCCTCCAAGGGATAGCTAGCATCACACCCACCGGTCTATTAAAGCTAACCAACTCAACATCGCACCAAACCGGTCACGCCTTCTATAACCAACCAATCCGGTTCAAAGATTCTCCAAATTACACCGTCTCATCCTTCTCAACAACATTTGTCTTCGCCATCCACTCACAGTTTCCAACACTTGGCGGCGACGGCATAGCCTTTGTCGTGTCTCCTACCTCCAGCCTCCCAAACGCAAGGTTCGGTCAATACCTCGGACTCTTCAACCTCATGAACAACGGTAATGAAACGAATAGTATATTCGCTATTGAACTAGACACGATTCAGAATAACGAGTTCAATGACACGAATGATAACCATGTCGGGATCGATATCAATAGCTTGAAGTCAGTGAAAAGTTCACCGGCGGGTTACTGGGACGAGAAAGGTCAGTTTAAGGGCCTTACTTTGATCAGTGGTAAGCCCATGCAGGTTTGGATCGATTACAATGGTCTTACCCATCAGATCAACGTTACAATGGCTCCTTTTAACCAAGACAAACCTTTAAAACCACTTGTCTCTACTGTCAGGGATCTATCCCCGGTTCTTTTGCAAGATATGTTCGTTGGTTTCTCGTCTTCAACTGGTTTGATTAAGACAAAACATGTTGTCCTTGGGTGGAGTTTTATGGTGAAGGGGAAAGCTCCCCCGTTAGCCTTACAGAGACTTCCAAAATTTCTAGAGTCGCAGCTCAGGAGATCTAGAATCTCACCATTGACTTTCGTGTTTATTCCTGTGTCGGTTCCCCTTTTGTTTATCTTTTCGCTCATCTTCATTGTGTGCTTCATATTAAGGAGGAAGAGGAAGTCTTCAGAGAAGCTAGAAGATTGGGAAACTGAGTTCAGGAAGAACCGACTCAAGTTCAAAGACTTGTACTATGCCACCAGAGGATTTAGTGACCTTCTCGGATCTGGCGGGTTTGGAAGCGTTTACAAAGGTGTCATGAAAAAGAAAGAGATCGCTGTGAAAAGAGTGTCGAACGAATCCCAACAAGGGTTGAAAGAGTTTGTGTCTGAGATTGTGACTATTGGTCGAATGAGTCACCGGAACTTAGTCCCCCTCTTGGGTTATTGCCGCCGGAAAAAGGAGCTTCTTCTGGTGTACGAGTGCATGCCCAATGGAAGCTTAGATAAGTATCTGTATAATAATCCAGAGGTTACCCTCTACTGGAAACAAAGAATTAAAGTTATTAAAGGTGTGGCCTCTGCCTTATTTTACCTCCATGAGGACTGGGAACAAGTGGTGATTCACCGCGATATCAAAGCCAGCAACGTCTTATTAGATGCAGAGTACAATGGGAGACTCGGAGATTTCGGTTTAGCTCGGTTGTGCGGTCACGGAACAGATCTTCAAACCACTCGTGTCGCTGGAACATGGGGATACCTAGCCCCCGATTACATTAGAACAGGAAAAGCAACAACCACTACTGATGTTTTTGCGTTTGGGGTGCTCCTACTACAAGTTGCGTGCGGTAAACGTCCTATCGAGATTGATAACGAGAGTGGTGAGAGAGTCTTGCTCGTGGATTGGGTTTTTGGGTTTTGGAATGAGGGAAACATTTTGGATGCTAAGGATCCGAATCTAGGGACAGAGTACGATCAAAGAGAGGTCGAAATGGTTTTGAAGCTAGGTTTGTTGTGCTCTCACTTCAACCCCCAGGCTAGACCAACTATGAGACAAGTGTTACATTACATAAGCGGAGATGCAAGGTTACCAGATATGTCGCCTTTGGACTTGCATCAGAGCAAGATGATGTTGGGAGCACACCACGGACTTCGCGAGATAAGCATGTTTACATGTGGGTCTTCGATGGTTGATTCTGTACTCTCCGGTGGGAGGTGACTTTGAATATTAGAACGTTTGTGTGCCTTACATTACATATTGCAGAAAAGTATTATCCACACAAAACATGGAACCATGTTGTACGCAGGGTTGGTCATGGACATAGCGAAGTAAAACATTGGCCGCAATTTTTTTTCTTCTAATTATCTAAGTTCTAACTAAACTGTCTTTACCCTAGAATCTTAGGGTCCGTTCTGGTTGTACAAACTTTATGTATATAGAAGACCAATTTATTCTTGCATTCAGTGTAGAGGTGGTTGATGTCCCATTTGGCCAAAGTATCTGACGGCGATGATGATGAGCATTTTTGTCATGATAATAACTTCAACTACAACATTTAGTGATTTCTCTGCTCGAACACTTGCATATTTCCTCAGAAGGCGCCTGAGACAAGCATGAGTATTAGCATCCAAAGTCATTGTCTTCTCTGCCTCTTAAAATTCTCTGAACCTCAGATTCTTATTCTTCACATCATTTCTCGTCTACTTTAGAGCACGACACAGAAAGAAGTTTTCCTTAAACCCTACTGTCTAACAGAATCACGGAAACTTTTTCTTGAAACAATTAAAAAAAAACGCTTCGACATAACCGATTTTTTTTAAATCTCCACCTTTGAACCGGTTCTACATATAACACTCCAGCTTTGAACCGGTTCTATGTATAACACTTCACCTTTCTCATTCTGTTCATAGATTTTTTTTGAATTATACAGAGTTATCCTGACCCCCACCAAATGGATCTAGACTAGCTATGTGTTGTTAGCCTACGTTTTCGGTTCACATATCGGTCTCATGTCCTTGACGATGCCGCAATTTTAAGTTTTCAGTGACCGAGACTTGAACCCAAATGACTTCACCGTGTTATGATTTTCCCTCAAGTTAATCACCAATAGACTACAACCGCCGGTTCATAGAAAAATTTGCAACCAGGACAATGGAATACAATCTATTGTCATAAACTTCTCTTAACATTTATACAAAACATTGTTTGTTTCAACTGTTCATAACCGTTTAAAAAGGTAAAAAAATTGAATTTTTTTTCTTTGTGACTATTGATATTAAAGAGTTTGAACTAAAAATCTGTTTGGAAATATTGTAATAAGCAGTCCATCAATAGTAGATACAATCATTTTCACTCAGAACGTCAAAAAAAATTATGCAGCAGCACATCATACAAATAAATTATGCGGCCGTACATCCAATCCTACATATATGCATAATAAATAAATGATTATAGTGTATTTATCGACTGTGGTATAATAACGATGCGACGCACTATGTGCATTAATATAAACCAAAAAACAATATGTTAAAATAACCTTCACAAAATGCACATATTAAAATAACCCAAAGAGAAAAATGACCAAAATAGACTTTATTAAATGATGTAAATATATATTTATATATTTGGGTTAACTAATCTAAATTTAGGGTTTAGAGTTATGGGGTGGGGGTTTTGGAGTTTAGGTTTAAAAATTAAAAAAAATTAAAAATATTAAAATTTTCAAAATAAAAAGGTCTATTTTGGTCATTTTTTCTTTCAAGTACTATTTTTGTGACAAAACTTCAAAAAAGGCTATTTGAGAGATTTTTCTTTAAAAAACATAAATATGAAGTCTCATTTAATATACTTTAGATTATAGTAATGTTGTAATCCTAGAGCCTTGATCTTTAATTTCCTATATATCAATCCTAGAGCATTTTATGATCATAAATCATATAAATATTAAGTCTTATTTAATATATATTGATTATATATATATAGATTATATATATATATAAGAAATGTTGAAACTAAAATCTATATCATATATAAAAAATATATAAAAAATATATAAACATGTTAATTTAAAAATTTGCATTGAGTAGAAATCCTCAATTAATAAATATTCATATTAATAAAAATAATATTTTGTTATAAAAATATATAATTTTTTTAATAAAAATCATATGAGTACGAAGCTTCAATTAATAATATTCATATTAAATACACTATATATCTATGTCAATATCATTTAATTTTAATTATATATCACATAAAATAAATAAATAATTATTTTGATTTTTTACCAACAAAAAATATTGTAAAAGAAAGAGGAATTGTTTTTATTCATGTACTTACTTCAATTTAATTATATACGCAATATTTATTCACTTTTAAATTATTCAATATATTTATTATTGCATAATACGTAAATGAACACAAAATAAATATTAATATGTATAAATAATTTATATACTTAATTAATGTTCATTCCGCGCAAACGTAGATCTCAATTTTATTTGATAATATCATTTCAAAAATACAATTCTTCATTTCGAAATGAGATAGTGAATTATAACATCTAAATGATATTTGAAGCCCAATAAAAATTAAATAGGTTTAAAAAAAACACAATATCCTCTTCAACATTATATTGACGATCTATGAATATACGTTTGGAGACTTATGACATGACTGTTGAACGTTAAAAGTTAGTATTCAACGATTATTAGTATATAAATTTTACTTTGTGCAAGGGTAATCACCTAGTTTTAAAGATATAAATAAACATTTATACCTCTAAAGTTAACTAATATATATTTAGGATATAGATTTGATGAGGAAATTTTGAAGGGTGAAGTTTGTGATTTAAAATAAATAAATAAATAAATAAATACTAAAAATTGAAAATATTTTTTTTAATAGTTTCAAAAAGAATTTTTGAACTGGAGAAAAAAAAATTGACAAAAAATAAAATAAATTGAAAAGGTTCAATTATTTTTTAAAGTTTGAGTTTGAGAGTAGAATTTGAAAATTGTAAAAAAATATTTTTTTATTTATATATTTATAAAATAAATGTATAAGAGTATTTTGGTTCTTCAATACAAAAAGTATTTATAAAAATATCTCTTTAATGAAAGTAAATATGAATAATGATATAACTAATGTGGTAGATTTGAAATTCCCTTTTGATAGCAACTATTGAATTTGTTTAGTTATAAAAAGTCTTTGAGATTACCCGATCCCCATGAAATACTTTGATAAATGGCAAATTTTATTTTTACCATAAGTTTGATATCATTTTTCAAATTTACTTTTAATGAATGACTATTTTCAAAAATACCTTAAATTTTTGATTAAAATAAACTTAATTAATTTTTCTAAATATTTATATTTAGAAACTCGATCTTACCCATTTAACGCTAAACCCTAAACAATAATCATTAAAGTGTAAACCCAAATATTAATATATTTTTGATAGTATGTGTTTTTGCAAAGTGACACTTAATTTATCTATTCTTATCAATTTCTCTTTGATAAACAGATTTTAGGAAGAAATTTATGTAAAATCAGTAAACTAATAACAACAAACTTTGAATTATGAGAAAATCAGTTATTTTCATTTTTTTTAATAACACAAGATTTTTCTTTGATTTTGTGAAAATAGTAAATTTTAATAACTCTTGATTTTTATAAACTTTTGAATAATTATTACAAGTTCATAAACTAATAACACAAGATTTTAATATAGTTTTGCAAAGTCTTAACTGAATAACACTAGAATCGTTGTAAAATCTAAATCTATGTAACTCCTTATAAATACACAATCTAGTAACACTCGTTTTGTTTGTCTTTTCGTAGGAAGAGGGATTGCACGTCTGTATTATTATATGTTACTAGGTGTTTGCCGCAATAAGGATAGTTATATTATGTTTCATATTTTTAATAATAATTAGAAATTTTAAATTTTGATTTTTAAAATCAAATAGTTGGATAATAAAAAATTTCAATATATATTTTTAGAAGATATGTGATATTTAAAATAGTTCAACACCATAAAATTTGGTCATGAAAAATCTCTTTCTTACAGAAAACTAATATTATAATTAATTTAGATAATGGTTTGTAGAATTATTTTATATTTTATTTTAACACGTGAAAAATCAAAAATGTTCTAGATTTCATGAGAAAAAAAAGAATGTTTTTTGTGTAGCTTCAATAGGACCAATACAATAATCAGAAGCTTTTATCATGAATATATTTTGTAAATATTTTTATGTGGGTTTTAAAAAACTCAAAACATAAAAAGTTCTAAGAATTCCTTACCTACAAATCTAATTCTTGTATATAATAATATACGATCATTAAATTTATTTCTGTAAACAATGTTAAAGTAATTTATTAAAATATATATAAATAATTGATAAAACATATATTTTCTTCCATATTTCTACAATTAGTTATTATAAATCATTATTTATATCACTTATGTTATTTGGTAATTTGTTATAGAGTTACCTTTTGTTTTTAGATCTAATTAAAATAAATAACTAAAATCAACATCCAATCAAATTATAATTATTTAAAAAACTTAACCTAATAACGACACATAAGCAAAAATCACTTAAGTAACTTCTCAATTAATATATAGTATGATTTATATTTTTAATATAAAGATAAATTTCGTTAAGGTAAACATGAAAACTTGTATTAGGAAAATGGTAGTTTAATCAGTTTCTCTCATAATTTTGTCAAATCACTAATGATACTTTCTTACTTATTTTTTATTTAGTGTTTAACATAAAACTCAAATGTGTTAAATAAACAAATTTTTCCTTAAATTATCGATCATCACACTATTACACCAAACATTAATTCACTGGACCAAATTTTTTTATTAAAACTAACTTAGATATCTTTTGAAAATATTATTTTCATTTATTTTAAATTAATTTAAAACATACCTATTTTTATTAAATTTGATTAAATAATAAGAAAAAAATATTGAAATTTTTAAATAACGAGATGTCGTTATTTTAGGCATACATACTTAATATTAATGTGAGATCCAATATTAATTCAAAATAAAATGTTTTTATTTGTATAAAATTTGTTAAAATTTTGTTATTATACATTTTAAAAGTTTGTTATACCGCAAAAATACAACTCATTATTTTTTAAATATTTTTTTGCTTTCAATTTACGTTATATTTTCACTCATTCACTATATATATTCTTGTCACTATTCTTACAAGTGTGTTTTGACCCTTCGTTAAGGACATTTCGGATATAAACAAAACAAAAAATATTAAATGACACGTTTGCCACTTATATGAATATTAATTATTCAATAATATCCGATGGAATATAATATAGCAGTTGTGCAAATTATATTAACGGACTGTCACAACAAGAACAAAAACTCTTCAATTTTCATGTCATGTTGTCACATTCTAAATATATTTTTAATTTTCCAAAGTTCTTTTTGATTAAAAATTTAATCACTTTCTATATTTAAGAATTACTCTCTCTCTTTCGTAATAACTGTCATTTTAACATTTTTCTTATTATATAAAAAGTGTCACATTATAATCTCAATGCAACTTATATTTGCTTTTAACTTAAAATTAATCACAAATTGCATTGATCTTATAAATAATTTTATTTATCTCAAACATCATTGGTCAAATAAATATAACTAATAACACATTTTAATCACTCTTTTAATTTATGTGAAAAATGTCAAAATGACACCTATTAAAAACGGAGAAAGTATGAAGTTACATGGAAAGTATACCGTCGGGTAAAAGAAAAAGTTTATTTATTAAATTAATTATGAAGTTAATTTATCATTTAAGTACAATTTATAAAGTTTTGACGTCAGGTTTTGAGTTTCAAAACTGGAAATGATTTTTAATAGGGGAATTCTCTCAAATATTTTTTTTGTCACAAAATAGTTTTTAGAAAATAATCAAAATAATATTTTTTATTTGAATTTTTCTTTTTGTTTAAAATTTACCTCCAAAATTTCACCCCATAACTCTAAACTTTAAATCTTGATTAATTAATTCAAGGTATATAAGTCTATATTTACACCTTTTAATAAAATCTATTTTGGTAATTTTTTTCCTTTGAAAGTTTTTTCGTGACATTTTTTTTTAGAATATCCTATGTATTTCTATTGTTAATATTTGTTTTTTTTTTGTGCTATTCTGCCATTGTGTTGGTATTTGTTTTTTTTTCTCCAACATTTTTGGTATATGTTTAATGACGAACGGTATTTACCAATGTTCTAAAAATCGGTTTAGCGGCGCCTAGGCCCCTGCTTAGGCGGCAATTCGGTCCTCTCCGAAACGATTTTCTTAAAATCCGATTTATACCGATTATAGTCGATTGAAATTATTCAGAATCAGTTAAAATTGATCTAAATTAATCTAAAATAATCTAAATATGTTAATTTAAGCAATAATGTTAGTATATATTCACAAATTTATCTAATTTCTTTTATTTTGCATATCTAATTTTGATAATTTATCACAATAAGTTTATATTTCTATTTAAAAACTAAAATATTTCATATAAATGTCATATATATAAAATAAATCAATAATTCGTTAACGTCTAGGCCTCGCCTAGGTCCCGAATAATCCGCCTAGTCGCTAATCGTCTATAAAGCGCCTAGTTCCGCCTAACGATTTCTTAAACATTGGAATTTACCAAAGGGGTCAGATGTACTGGTACAGTTTAAACTTTACCCCGTGGTAAACTTGTAAAGATAAAAAGAAGAAGAACACGTGAGGCACGTGATCCTCTCGGCTAAAAAATATCATCTCGACCAATTCGAAAACCCTAGAGCCAGAGTTCTTCTCTCTACTTTCCGAAGCTTTCTCCCACCAAACCTCCATCCCCAGATCTCTATCTTCATTCCGGTGAAACCCTAAGCGCCTCTCTCTCTCTGTTCATCGTTTCATCGTTTCAATTACTGAAGTTTCGTTTGAATCGCGTTTTTTGATTTTTGGATTAAAGGAAAAAAAAAGATGAGCAGCCGTTCAAGTAGAACTGTTTACGTCGGAAACCTTCCCGGCGATATCCGCGAGAGGGAAGTTGAAGATCTGTTCAGTAAGGTATACACTTCGTTCACTGCTGATTCTTCAATTTGGTTTCTTGAATGTTAAATCTGATAAGAATTGTTCTCCTCTGTTTCTGGTAGTATGGACCTGTTGTTCAAATCGATTTGAAGATCCCACCAAGGCCTCCAGGTTATGCCTTCGTCGAGGTCAGCTTCTAATACAGTAATCATGTTATACAAATGAGCTCACTTTCTGAAAGATGTGATATTTTTGGCTTTAGTTTGAGGATCCTCGTGATGCTGAAGATGCAATTCATGGCCGTGATGGATATGACTTTGATGGCCATTGTTTAAGGGTTTGTTTATCATTAAAAAGTCCACAACTTAAACTCAAAAAGGTTTGATTTTGATGAATGTTGAGTCCACTGCAGGTGGAGCTAGCACATGGTGGGAGGCGTTCAACTAATGATGCTCGTAGTAGTTACGGTGGTGGTAGTCGTGGTGGCGGCGGCGGTGGTCGTGATGGTGGTGACCGTGGACGTGGTCCATCTAGGAGATCCGAGTACCGCGGTATATATGATTACTTTAGTTCAAAGTTATTGAAGAGATCTCTAATTTGTTTTTTTTTTTTGCATTATACAGTTATCGTGTCAGGTTTGCCTTCATCTGCTTCCTGGCAAGACCTCAAGGTTTAAATTTAAGACTCTTAATACCTCATTACGGACAAACTCAATGTTGTTTGCCTAATCATCTTTTCTGTGTGTTTAGGATCACATGCGTAAAGGAGGAGAAGTCTGTTTCTCTCAAGTGTTCCGTGATGGTAGAGGTAACTTCTCATATGTCTTACCCGATAATAGAGGTTTTCTGTAAAGCTGTTTGTGTTTTCAACATGTAAATCGTGTTTTAACTGTTAGTAGTCTGTGACCTGTTTTAAAAAAATCTATATCTTGGACTGTTTATATACAGGTACAACTGGAATCGTAGATTATACCAGCTACGAGGACATGAAGTATGCGGTGAGATGTTCTTCTTGTTTGTTCCTGTCCTTTGATTGTTTTTTGTGTGTTCATTTGATTACTCTTGAGTATTCTTCACTTTCTACAGATAAAAAAGCTTGATGACACAGAGTTTAGGAATGCGTTTTCTCGTGGATATGTCCGGGTATGCTAATGTCAAATATCCTGAGGGCTGTATTCATTTTTCTATTGCGCTTAAATTTTCATCATTAATTATAGGTTAGAGAATATGATTCAAGGAGGGACTCGAGAAGCCCTAGCCGTGGAAGATCTTATTCTAAGAGCCGTAGTCGCAGCCGTGGGCGGAGCCACAGCCGCAGTCTTAGCCGCAGCAGAAGCAGGAGCAGGAGTCCAAAGGCTAAATCTTCGCGAAGGTCGCCTGCAAAATCTACGTCGAGATCGCCTCGCTCCCGCTCTAAGTCAAGGACACCACCTCCAAGAGGGTATGTTTTGTTTCTTATAACATGTTTATGCTAGATGTTCACCGTATATCATCTAAACATAGAATATGGTTTAGCTCTTCCCTTGGAGTCTGTTGACATCTCATTAAAATCTGTCATTGGGGAGACTCCTGAGTTGTGTATTAAGAATGATCACTGATGATTGCTTCTAGTTAAGGGGGTTAGTTATTTCCTTCTGAAAGTCTGGCCTTATATTGCTGAGAATGGTTTTGTTTCCTAGATATGGATATACGTACAATCAACTAAAAATTGGGGATTAATATCTGGATCATGGATTACTTGGTTGGTTGTACACAAGTGTTTCGTCTCAGAGGTACATGCTCCTTAGAGAGGCAACTTTGGAATTGAATCTTTGTCTCCTAATTTTCTGATGATATCCATTGCTGTTAGATGGGGAGAGACATTGGATCGCATTGTTATAGTATCATCGATATGGATCCATTGATGACAGAGCTAGGGAAATATATTTTCATTACCTGCAAATTCACCAAGCGTTCTGGATTCTCATGGAACCGAAGCTGTGCTCAGGACACAGGGTTTGATAGAACTTGACTTTCATCTCTGCCCTCGGTTTTAACTTAGACAAACATGCGTCTTAGTTTATGTTCTCTGCTAGAAAGCGTCTAAAATTTGTGTTCTTTTTGCTCTCTTGTAATATCATTTTGCATCTCTGACATGGGATGAGACATCAAGGCACTTGGTGACACACAGCTATTATACATGGAAAACATATTGGACTTTTAAACTGGATTTTGTTTCTCGGACTTTTGCAGATCTCGTTCAAGGTCAAGATCTCCTCTGCCTCATGTAAGTGATACTTAATCTAGAAACACTTTACTAAGCTCTATATATATGATTTTTGAGCCATACCATCCAAAAGACAAGATAAAAGTTCTAAGCAAATTACACTCCTCAACATCCTTTGCGTTGTTGCAGGTTCAGAAGGAAGGAAGCAAGAGCCCTAGCAAGGTGAGTCCAGCCAAGAGCCCTATGCGTAGCAGGAGCAAGAGCAGAAGCAGGAGTCCATCTCGGTGAGTGCATTCGCTATCTTTTACTAGTTTGGAATAGTCTGGCTCCTTGTCTGAATCTTTCACAAACTTGTTACAGGTAAACCAAAAAGAAAAGAGAGCTGGGTTTGCTGGAAGATTCTCCTAAGGATCATATCTATATTATTATGTTGTTCGTTTGGCTAAGACTTAAGTACCTATTTTACTCTTGTTTTTATTTTATTTTAAATGTAATCACTGCAACATTATGTGTTTAAGATTCTCTTAAAAGATCTTTATTTTTGTTTTTAATATATTACTGCAGGAATATGAGTTCAACATTCTCTTCTTTTCCATGATACATATTGTTTTAAAAGATTCATAAAAAAATACATTTTTAAAAATACAAATTATTCTGTCATATTTTTATTAAATACTAGGTTAGATAATCTTGACCTCTGTCCTGACGCTTTGTGAGCTTTTGGTGGAGGAAAAGATAGAGATTCAAAATTTGAATCTATGGTGGAAGTTGCAGATCGGTCCTGAGAGAAAAGCAATTTTTTAAAAAACTTTTTACCAATGTGAAAGAAATATAAAAGCCTTTCCTTTGTTCATATAAAATAATATATGACCGTTAATCATCCCAACGGCTACAAATGGATATAATCATATTCACAATTAATTTCACTACAGAAATAAAATGAAATACTATAATTGATGACATAACTTATGGATATATATGATATGAAAAATACATTTAATGTAAATTTATATTTTTAGTAATTTTTTTAGAATATAAAAAAATTTTATACAACATCATTAAAATAAATTTATTTAATATGATATTAAATCATATAATTATAAAAATATAAAATATTTTACAAATTTTTCATATTATTTAAATCTATTTTTATAATCATATAATTTTTAATATTAAAAAAAATTGTCAAAATTTTATGCATTTTAAAAAAAGATTATAAATTTTATCGTAACATTTCTTTTTGATATCTACAAATTTCAATATATTCCGTTCAGTTTATTTGTATTAATTATAAAATATCAATTTAAATATATATTCTTATATAATTTAAGATATATCAAAATTATTATTTTAGCTTAATTTTATGTTTAACTAAATTAAAATTTATATTCAAATATTAGTATACAAATAATAAAATCTAGAATATTAATTAATTTTATTTTAAACAGAATTGAAGTTAAAATTTCATTGCTTCATAACACTAGTATTACTTAAAAGTATGACCATTTGTAATTGATCCCGTTGGTTCCTTCTTCACCCTATTTTAATGAGGATGAAAATCATGTAAACTCCACTCTAATTTAATATTATTTCATTACGGTCGATGGGTTATTTCTCCACGAGAACCATCATATAATATCAGATTTCCACCAAACTTTGACTTACAGTCAAATCTCTAATATTTGGAAGTTATAAACTTATTTATCCACTAATTAAATTTTTTTTCTTTTTCCTGGAACCGATACTTCGAAACTTAATTACCTACATACCATGATTTTAATTTGTTTATTATTAACCAAATAGGTTAAACCGGCTAAACAAAACTAAAATTCATTTAAAATAAATTCTTAAAGAATATTATTTCTCTTCTTTTTGAAATTTTAAAATATAGACTTTTTGAATACAAAAAAGCTTTCCTAATATTTTTTAAATAATTTTGCATTTTTTAAATATTTAAAATAACAAATTATATCAAGATTTTATGGTTATAAAATTTAATAAAATTACAATGAACAAAACATGCTTATTAAATTTTTGTATTTTTTGAAATTTGAAACCAAAAATTAAATTTTGATAAAAATATATGTTAAAATCTATGTTTTGTTGAATGTTGACATATATTTTTTTATCAAAATTTGATTCTTTTCTTTCGAATTTCAAAAAAAATAATACAAATTTAACAAGCTTATTTGTTCATTATGATTTTATTAAAGTTTATAAAAATAAAATCTTGATGTAATTTTTTTCTTTTAAATTTCAGAAAACACAAAAATATAAACCTAAAACTTCCTTGAAGTTAAAAAAAATCTATATTTTGAAATTTCAGCAAGAAGAAAAACAATATTCTTTAATAAAATTGTTTAAAATGATTTTTTTTGGTTTTACCGGTTTAAACTATTTGATTAGATAAACCAATTAAAATCATAGTCTATGGGTAATTAAGTTTCAAAGTATTGGTTCAGAAAGAAATACATTCAAAATTGTTAATTCGTTGAGAAACAAGTTTATAAGTGTCAAATCACAGAGATTTGACACTAGATCATAGTTTGGTGGGTATCTAATGCTATATGATAGTTCTCATGGGGAAATAACTCGTCGACCCATTTCAAATTTTCAATTCTACCACAAGTTTGATACTATTTTCTTAAATTTACCATTAATAAAAGATTATTTTCAAAATATCCTAAATTTATGATGAGAATAGAGTAGACTATCTTTTTAAATTATTTATAAAACATTTAGAAATTCAACCCCACTATTTTAGCACTAAATAAACAATAATCACTAAAGTGTAAGCTCAAATGTTAGTATATTTTTGACTGAATGTATTTTTGAAAATTGGTACTTAACTTGTAGTATTATCAATAATTTATCTAAATTAAGGGAAATCGCTTAAATTAGCACTTTCTTAGTACTATTTTCTCTTTATCTTAACCACATTTATCTTTGATTTTAAAGAGTTAGATAGACACTTAGAATCCTAAGGTTAGCTAATCTAAAATTAAAATTTATATTTGAGAAATTACTAAGAATCCTATAAGTTAAATATTACTTTTTAAAAATACCTCTAATCAAAAATATATTAACATTTGGGTTTACACTTTAGTGATAATTGTTTAGGGTTTAATGTTAAAGGAGTGAGATTGATTTTCTAAATGTTTAATAAATATTTTTTTTTAAAATAGTTTAGTTTATTTTTATCATAAATTTAGGATATTTTGTAAAAAGTCATTCATTAAAGGTAAATTTGAAAAGTGTTATCAAACTTTGTGGTAAAACTAAAATTTCTCTTTAGATTTGAGGGTAGAGTTTTGGAGGATATGGTTTAGAATTTTAATAAAAATCTAAATAAATACTTAAAATTAAAATAAAATAAAATAAAAATATTAAAATTGAAAATAAAAAAACGAAAAAGTTCAGGAAAAAATATAAAAACGAATTTGAAAAGGTATAATTTGAATTTTTTTAATTTTTTTTTAGTTTTTAAAAAACAACCTAAAAATTCAAGTCAAACCTAAAACCAACCTCTTTTTTTTAGTTACTATTCATCATTGAATTTTCCATAATATCCCTAAGTTTTTGAATTATTTACAAATTTGCCATTATTATTTATTTATTTATTAATTTCGAAAAATATAAAAAACCAAATACACCCTAACATTTCTTCTTAATTACAATTATGCCATCATCATCAATATTTTCAATCACCATGAACCACCATTTTTTATCTCTTAAAGCTTTAGAATTGAATTTTCAACCACTTTTTTCTCATTCTAAACAAGAAAATCTTCATTTCCTCTCATTTTCTCTACATTTTCATCTAAAAATCTCTCTTAACCTTCATTTTCATAATCATAAACTTCATAATTTCGTGTTTTTTCACTTGTGAATCGTCAAAAATGTTTCCTTTTGGTCATTCTTGGAGTTTGGATGATTGAAAAGGCTCGAAACGAGCTTCACAATGCATAAAGGTAACTATTTTCATGATTTAAGTCGTTTCTCAGATATGTGTCGCGATAATAGACTGTTTTATATGTCTACGCCCTTATGTAGACGTACAATGCAGTCTATTTGTCAACGCACATGTCAGTTTTGCAATTGACTAAACGGATTTTTTTTTTGTAATGTAGCCTTCCCCAACAGTCTACATCTTAACCTTTGACAACAAAAACAAAAAACTACGTAGACCTACAAAGACGACTACACAAAAGAGGTTAGTTTTGCATTTGAATGAACTTTTGACTTTTCATAAGCAGACTTCAACGTAAGTCTACAAAGCGTAGACTGCCGGAGAAGTTTACTTAAGGTTAGTTTTGCATTTGACCAAAATTTTGACTGCGTTGAAAATGTTAGTTTTGTGTTTGACTAGAAGTTTTTAAAATTAATTTTTTTTTAAATATATAGACTTCATATGCAGTCTTCTCTTCCAGAAAAAAATGTAGACTACCCGTGAAGTCTATTTTTTTATTTTGGTCAAATGCAAAACTGACTCGTCGGATTTGAGAGTAGACTTCTTGCGAAGTCTGCAAAGCTGTAGACGTTCATTTCAATCTACCCCCTAAAACGTTAAACATAGTCAATTGCAAAACTAACCTCATTCAAAAAAAATAAAATATGTAGACTGTATATTAAGTCTACCTCTGAAAGTCAAATGCTGAAAAATTCTGGTCAATAGCGAAAACTAACCTTTTTGAAGTTGTAGACTGAAAACGAAGTTTGCTTATATAAAATCACAGCTTTTTTTCAACTATAAAAAGTAACCCGTAAAATGGTCAATTGCAAAAACTAACCCAAAAAGTATACCTATCTGACCGTCTACGGATGTAAACTGAAAAGAAAGTCTACCACTTTGTAGACTGAACATGGAGTCTATTTCGAAATATACATTAAAAGTTAATTTGTGTACTATGCATTAAATTTTTTCACAATATTTTCGTTTGAAAGTGTGTAATAGTTAATCCTAATGAGTTTGAGTGATTTTGGATAGAAAAACTGTTGTAATTATGAAAATATAATACTTTTGATTTTGCTATATTGCTAGGAAATAATTGTAGACATATTAGTAAGTCTACCTTAATTGTCACAGTGCAAACAACCGGGTCACATCCAAACTGTATAGGTTAAACCAGTGTTGTCTTACTGTTTTGGATGTTGTCTTATGTATTATCTCTTATGTGTTGAATTGATCAATTGTATTATTGCTTTGGATGGTGTCTTATTGCTTTGGATGTTGTCTTATATCTTATGTATTTAACTTATCAGTTGTATTGTCGCTTTGGATGTTGTCTTATTTGATGAACTTTTGTTGAAATCGTAGGTCTTAATTTTTCTATTACTTTGAGTTTTAATGTTACTTTATGTCGTGCAGGCCAACATGTTAGTCTTCTTGAACATAAATTAGACTTCTTTTTAAGTCTCTTATAGAGGAAGACTAATATGTAAATCTCTGGATTGTATTGGAATTGTACTTTTGGTCGAATATGAATTAAAATCTCTGAAAGAAGAGTACTATACTGATACAAAGGATGATATTTTGATAGATAGTTGAGTAACAGACTTTAGTAAAAGTCTTCTTAAATAAGTTTGTTACAACCATATGTCTGGTACAAAAGCCTGATACAACCGTTTGTTACTCGCAGTTCTTGAGCTCCTCCCTAGAGTATTATACAAGTGCATTCTACACGAGAAGTCTACAATTTAAAATGAAGCCTACACGAGAAGCCCATAAATTCAAACATCAGTATACTACAAATTCAAAACATCAGTTTACATGAGAAGTCTACAAATTCAAAATATCAGTTTACAAAATTCAAAATATCAGTTTACAAAATTCAAAATATCAGTCTACAAATTCAAAATATCGGTCTACAAATTCAAAATATCAGTCTACAAATTCAAAACATCAGTCTACAAATTCGAAACTTCATACTACACTTCAAAATGAAGTAGACTCACCGGAAGTAGAGAAATGGATTAGAGAGGATGCAATGCTCGTTAGAGAAATGAGTCTAAGACTGGCCGACTCAGATCTGAATCAAAAGAAACTAAAAGGTTAGTAAACAAGGATGAGCTTGTTAGGTTATTAGTTAAACGAGAGATAGAGATGACAGAGAGACGTACGTTGGAAAGATGAAGCACAGTCCCTTGCTGGCTAGGACATAGAGATGAAGTAGAAGCCATGATACTGACCGGAAGCAGAGATTTGGACGAGAAACACCGTTCCTTGGAAGTCGTCGGCTCAAATCTGAAAAGAGAAAAAGGTAAAGGTGGTCATTTTTATCAACAGAGAGGTAAAACAGAGACATTTAACTTACCAGAGCTATGGAGCAGACAGAGACGAAGCGGATGGGAAACTGCGTGGATCGAGTTCGCCGAAAATTGCCTAGAGAGAGATACGGCGAAGATTAGTTTTTTTTTTACCTGAAAAGCTTGAGAAATCGTATTTATATACTAGGTTAAATTGTGTGTAGACTAAAAAAAAGGTCTACATATATGTAGACTTTATAATACGTCTACGAACCCCTTAACCACAAATCTCAAACCGTAAATGTTTTATTTGATCATCAAATTATATTGGTTAAATCTGGTTAGATTAAATTGTGTATAGACTAAAAAAAAGGTCTACATATATGTAGACTTTATAATATGTCTACGAACCCCTTAACCAAAAATCTCAAACCCTAAATGTTCCTTAAAAATGTTTAATTATAGAAAATTTTAATTTTCTTACTTCATATTATCCATTATATTAATGATTAGTTAAAAATATTACAACAATTATTTTTATACATTTTTAAAATTAAATTATTAGATAAAATTATGGTATAAACTACATAACAAGTCTACCGAATGAATAGACTTCGTACGAGGTCTACATATATGTAGACTTCTTTTTGTTACGTGTAGACTAACAAATGATAGAAACGTAAAATACACTTCTGTTTTTTTGTTTGGTCATAAGGGTTAAATAGTATTTTTATCACCCTTGTAGGTTGATTTTGCATTTGATTGAAATTGGGGTACACTTATAAGTTTAAATTGAAATTTTAAGTTGTTTTTAGCAAACCCCCCTTTAAATAATTATGTATATTTATAGATCAAAGGTATAAATGTATTTTGTCTCCTTAGTGAAATTTTATATTTGGGTAGTTTTAAAAATGTCCGTTTAGAAAAGATAAACATTAATAATGATATCAAATGGAAAATAAAAGTGAAATTTCCTCTAAGCAAATAATAGTATAAATGCAAAAAAGAAGGGGAAATTTTAGTTTACCACAAGTTTGATGTCATTTTCAATATTATTTAATTAATGATTATTTTCAAAAATACCATAAATTTATGATAAAAATAAACTAAACTAATTTTTCTAAATATTTATAAAATATTTAAAAACTCAATCCAACCATTTTAACACTAAACCATAAACAATAATCACTAAAATGTAAAACCAAATCTTAATATATTTTTGAATGAGAGTATTTTTTAAAAATAATACTTAACTTGTTGTCTTCTTAAGAATTTCTCAAAAAGAACAAATGCTACCACTCTCTTGATATTTTTTTATTTTACTTTTTAGACAATAAGGAAATTTTAATCTTTTAAAATACATTTAGGTTTAACTAAGTGCAAATACAATTTTGTAATTATGAATTGTAGAAAATAAAGAAATATATGCGTGCATTGAAAATAAAATTACTTGTTTTCTCAATTTTTTTTAAAAAAATTACATATGCAGATTTTATATAGAGTGATAGTTCATATATATGTTAATAAAATTACATAATAAAAAGCCAATAGTAAAATTCTAATATTGATATTTACATTTGTTATTCTTGAACAAAAAATTTAAATTAATATTTTTTAAAGACAATTAACACAATTATAATTTTTAAAATAAATAAAATATTGGTTATAAATTTCCTATCTCAAATATATAAAAATTATATTAGTATCCTTGATTTTTTTTAATATCAATATCCACAGTTAGTTCAGTACCGTTCAGTACCATTCAAAGCCTAAATATATTGTAACGTATTCACTGCAACAATGTGTGTTCCAAGAATCTAAAAGGACCTCCTTTTATTTTGCATTGTGTTACAGATTATTCACTTGTTTGAATATGATCCACATAAAACGCACTATTAAATTATTCCGGTTTAATCGAACCGGATAAATACACACTATAGAAATTAAAAAGTGAGCGAAAGTGAAGACTGGATAAGGCAGCCATTAATATAAGAGGTCGAGAGAGAAAGAGAGAGAACAAGGATCCATGGCGGAATCAGGCTGCTTCTCCTTCGTACCAGAAGACGTCGTCTTCAACATCTTCTTCAAACTCCAAGACGATCCTCGAAACTGGGCTCGTCTCGCATGCGTCTGCACCAAATTCTCCTCTATCGTACGAAACGTCTGCTGTAAAACTCAGTGCTACTCCTCCAACCCCACCGTCGTCTCCGAACTCCTCCCTTCTTCATCCTCCTCTCTTCCTCCTCCCGGCGGCTGGGCTTCTCTCTTCAAACTCGCCGTCTGCTGCCCCGGTCTCTTCCACGCCGGAATCCTCCTCGAAAACTCCGATTTCGGTTTAGAACGTGAGCTCGGTCCCGATCAACGCTTCGATTCGAATCCTAAACCGACGGGTCCGGGCCAAGTTTCGAAACAAATCGGATCTGGTTTAGAAACGTCGCCGTTTCAGTCTACTTCGAAACCACTCAGATCTGGTTTTGAAACGTCGTCGTTTCGGTGTGCTGCGAAACCAAACGGATCTATTTTGAAAACGCCGTCGTGTGAGTGTGCTTCGAAACAAGTCGGATCCGGTTTAGATAAAACGCCGTCGTTTCAGTCTGTTTCGAAACAAGTCGGATCCGGTTTAGAAACGCCGCCGTTTTGGTCACTATACGACGACCTCTACACAGACACACTCTCTGCTCCTCCTGAAGATTCCATCAACGAACCACAAGAAGTCACCGAAACACCCGAGATCCGACCCGGCCGCGACGATCTCCCGGCCAAGAAACGTCGCAAGATCTCCCGCTCTCTCGGATCCCACCTCGCTTCCGGCGGGTGGAGCCTCAGCCGAGAACAGGGCAACAAGCTACTCGCGAGCAGGTTCCGCGGGGACTGTCTATACATATGCAATTGGCCAGGGTGCATCCACGTGGAGGAGAAGCGTAACTACATGCTGTTCAGAGGGGTGTTCAAGGACTTCAAAAGGTCAAGAGTGTGGAGAACGATCAACGACGGTGGTGGGAGGAGTAAGGTGACGGGGTTGAAGTGTGCGTTTTGTGAGTGTGATGAGACGTGGGATATGCACTCGTCGTTTTGTTTGAGGAGAGTGTTTGGGTTTCATGATGATGGTGAGCCTGTTGTGAGAGCTTATGTTTGTGACAATGGTCATGTCTCTGGTGCTTGGACTAATTTGCCTCTCTACACTTGAAAAGGTTAAGGTTCTTGTCTGAGTGTGTCTTTATTTTTTTTTTGATGCTTTGTAGGAACTGTGATCGTTTGTATTGTTGATCTTAGTTTATGTATAAGCTCTACGTTGAAGAAACGAGATTCTGTTTCATCTGGATCGTACGATTGTTTTATTATCAATTTGCTTTGGCTTGTTTGATGCTTTGTAGGAACTGTTAGCGTTTGTGTTGTGGATTCTGATTCATGTATTTAATGTTGTTGTTATTACATGAAATGAGATTCACTTTCATCTTTTATCTTGACCAGTACCCTATGGTGGACATAAAAAAAATTCATTGAAATAGATTTAAAGAAAAGAAAACAATCAACATAATTTTTATTAAATAGTATAAATATACATTTATAATCTTTAAGTTAACTAATTAGATTTAAGGTTTAGAATTATAGGGTGAGTTTTAGAGTTAAATTTAAAATAAAAAAAATATTAAATTTTGAAAATAAATAAATATCTCTTTTAGTTATTTTTAAGAAAAAATATTTTTGATAAAAAAAATTAAAATTTAAGATATCTATTAGAGAGATTTAATTTTGTTTTATTGATCGTACTATCTTCTTTTTGTTGAGCAATAGATCATACTATCTTAAATGACAATTTTTATCATACTATCTTAAATGACAATTTTTGGATTTGAATTTGAGTTTTGTTCGCTGTAGGCCACGTTACGCACGTGGTTGTGGATCCGGGCCTGTTAATGATGAATATTTTGTTGGCCATTGTAAAAGCCCGTTTAGATTTAGTTGTATCGACAATTCACAAAGGACAATGTCAATGCATTTGACAATGCCAAAAATGCAAAACGTGAAGTAAACAAATCCTTAATAGCAAAATAGAGTAGCAACATTTTAGAAAAGAAGAAGTGAAACAGAGGGTTTAATAAACTCAAAAAGCTATGTGTCCAAAAAAAAAAAAAAACTCAAAAAGCTAATAATAATAATAACCCTTAGCTAATAATAAACTTGAAATCAAAACATATTAATAAGTTCACCTCTGGAAGGAATACGATCATCTTCACTTGTCTTCCTTCACAACATCTACTGGTTTCGCTTCCTCCTTGACGGCGGCTTCACCTTTCTTGTCTCCTGGTTTTGCAAATTCTGTTGCAATTACAAAAAGCAATTTTCATTACATTTTACAACTAATGACAACAGAGAAACACCAAAGTAATGTATCCATAAGACTACTTTACATCATCTCAAATGCCAAATGAGCTACTTGACTATCAAAAACATTCAACATCTCTCAGTTCATCAAGAAGATATGACACAGACATGAACTAACAAGATCATTGTAAACTCTTACCTTCATCATCACTGTCTTCAAACTCTTCCATTCCACTCATATCACCCATGCCTCCCATGCCACCAAGTCCTTCAAGTCCGGGCATACCACCGAGTCCACCCATGCCGCCAAGTCCTTCCATACCTCCCATTCCACCCATACCACCAAAGTTCTGCAAGAAGAAAGAAGAAAGAATCGATGATGAATTCATTTCTCAAAGCTAGATATATATGAAGCTAGAAGATAGACAACATTCAGAAGCTAGAAACAAACCGAGAAATCCATTCCACCCATTCCTCCCATATCCATATCTCCAGAACCTAAATCAAAACAAAGATCAGAAACGAGTTAACACCTCCAGAACTTTATATAAACTTCATAGTCTCTACATACACACAAATAGATATATAAGCTTTAAGATGAAGGCTAACCAGCATTGCCTTCGTCATCCTCATCTACCCACTTGTCCCAATCAATCTTGACATAGTGTGGCGCTTTCCCTCCACGGATTAGTTTATTCCACCTTTCAGGCTCTGCTTTCTCTATTATGCAGAAGATGTTTCTTACACCAATATTGATCTTGCTTTCCTGAAAATCAACAACAGGTTTCAGAACCTTGCACCAGGCAATAGATGAAACAATTAAGACCAGGTTAGTATACTGATCCCACCTTTACATTGACTTTATCGTGAAGCTCGAGTTTAAGTTCATAAACGTTGTTCTCAGGACCAGCTTTTGCGGAGAAATCAAATACTCCTTCAGGGTCTAGGTTAACTTTAGTCTCCTTCGAATCTGCTAATACTACAGTGAGAAAAATCTTGTCAGTGGTCTCAGCCCACTTCACTTCAGGATGTCGACTGCAAAAATACATATTAAGCAGTCACCTTTCAAGACCCAAAGAACAATATGGAAATTTCAGTACTAGTTTGATACTACTTTTCAAATTTACCATCAATGAAAGACTATTTTTAAAAATATTATAAATTTATGATAAAAAATAGATTAAATTAATTTTTTTAACTATTTATAAAAATATTTAGAAATTCAACCTCACACTTTAACACTAAACAATAACTTAAAGTGTAAATCCAAATGATAATATATTTTTTGACTGATAATATTTTTGAAAAATAGTTATTAATTTGGGTTATTTTAGCAATTTCTCAAGAACATAGCAAACTTAACAAAAGAGAAACACCACACCAAACAGGTAAACCAACTGTCATCTGATTCATTACTATTACCAGGAAATTCAATTAATATCAAATAATAAGGCGGAAACTTCATTTCTATCACAATTTTGATAGCAATTTTCAAATTTATATTTCATGAATAAATATTTTTAAAAATATCCTAAATTTATTATAAAAATAGACTAAACTAATTTTTTAAAATATATATAAAACATTTAAAAACTCAATCTGAGCCTTAAATCTTTAAAGTAAACTCAAATGTTAAAATATTTGTAATTGAATGTACTTTTAAAAGTGGTATTTAAAAGTACTTAACTTATAATATTATTATCAATTTCTCAAAAAAAAAATCAAATTTTATAACAAACGTTTAAACCCTAAAACCCTGAATCCAACAGCTCTAAGATTCAGCCAATACAATAAACCCTAAACCAAAATTAAAAACCCTAATTTGTTTTCCGGAATCCAATGATAGCTTAGCTTTAAATCCATGAGGAAAAAAAAAGCAAAAGCACACGAATGAATCCGAGAAGATGATTCATCACATGAAAGGGCTAGGGAGAGAGATCCAGAAGAAGATGATGATGGATTCATGAAAATGGATTCGTGTCTACCTCATGTTTAGTGGATGAAGCTTAGAGAAAGGGAGAAGAAGTGACGCAAAGATTAGAGTTTTTTTCTTTTTACTTGCTTTGATCGACCAACATAGATAGTGTTAAAGTAACGGAAGTGATTTTCCTGTACGAGCTAGTGTACTGAACATTAAGTGGGTGACTGCATATAAACGGTGAGAGATTGAAAAGCTATGGCTTTTACAGATCTGACGGTTAAGATTAACGGTTTGCTTTTCTGAAAGCAAAAAATTTCAAAACAAACCGAATAAAACTCAACCAAAATTCTTGTTTACATTACCAATTTCCTTCTACATCAATGGTTATATATGTATGACAACATTAGTTACACTCTGTTTCACAGTGACTGTTATTTTATTCCCTAAAGAATCAGTCACCTATAATTTTTAAAGAAAACATCTGTAGTGTTTTGTTACAACAAGCTTTATGGATAAGATAAGAAGATCAACTCATAATAAAAGTGAACTTGTCCAAGGAAGAATTATAAGAAACTGAAACTATTAAACATCTTGCCATCCATGGCGTTCTTTATTACACTTTACAGTTTTAATGATTTAGTCACCTCTCCGACAAAACCTAGATAGGCAATCAGTAGAGCAAATGTATGTCTCCGAGGTTCCAAGCAACTTGAGGTTGATAGGATACATGCAACGAGACTTACACTGGCTGCAAAAAGGGCGAGTTACACTATCATTGAGCATCACCTCAAACAATTTGGGTGACACCTTTGCTATGCTTCTTGGCATGAACCCTGAAGAGTCTCCGAGCACACACTTTGTATGCAAACTAGCTTGTTGATCTTTACACGTGTAGAACCAGTTGTTTGGATTGGTTTCTTTCTCACAAATGCCACACCAGTGTATACCATTTGCCTTTTCTCCATAGCATTGCGAGAGAATATAGTCATCAATCAATCAACCTATGCTTTGCCACTTCTAGTAGAGTGGAACATCCCAAGCATAAGAAAAATTCTTCAATGCAACTATGCCAGAACTATTGCAACAATTCATGCAGACTCTATGCTTGTTTGATGGGATGTAATAATATAAGGGTGACAAGAATGACTTGGCTGGAAAAAATGGCTATTGAAATGCACAGGACATCAAACTTCTTATCTCCTTGACCATTGTATGTTCTCCAACAAGCACCACACCTAAAGAAACCAATCTTGCTTTTAACTAAAGTACGGCGTTCATCGTGTAGTAAAGTTTACAAACACTAACATCTTAAAGATTACAAGTTTTATCTAAAAAGATGGCATATTTTTACAGGATATTATAAAACATGTCCGTATCCTTATAAAGGTCCGAACCTCTATGTACATAATAAGCATGTATTAGCTTATACAGCGAATAATTATGTTATGTTGACAAAGAAAATGAATTAGGCAACGAAACGAACAACACTCTTTCTCTCTTCTGTACATCAAATATTATAAATTAAACAAAGGACCAAAATGAGATTTAAGAAAACGAACAAATCTCTCCTCTCGCTCTCTCTCTGTCTCTCGTCTTATCTTACATGAAGTAGCTCAAGGACGTCTTCTTCCTTGATCCTCCTTCTCCATAAAGCTCGTTCCATTGCTGAAGCTCGTTCATGTTTGATGATTCTGTAGACACACTCGCACATACCTATATATACATGTATTTCCAATCATTTACTCCTATTTTTTTTATTTCATCTTGTATATGAATCCAATGCGAACCACACCTACCTGTTCATGGGCAGCCTTAAAATCAGTCATTGTCAGTGGACGAATGTCTGTGCAGCTATACAATGGTGGCGTTGGACGGTTCTCAGCCTCAGCTACAGTTTTTTCCTATAGAGTCCAAAACAACAGTCAATAAGTGTAAATAAATTGACTTTCGATTAGAAGCAATGCATTAAGCTGAAACCAAACCTTCTTTTCTTTCTCCAGTATTTCTCTAATCGGAAGATGTGCCGCAGTTACACAAAGATTCTGCAACCATACGAGAGAATGTGAGCTTTTTTTTTACAAGCCAAGGGAGATTGAGATTCAATGAGAGAGAGAAAAGTAGAGAGACCTTTAAGTCACTTCCTGAGTACCCATCTGTCATATTCGCAATCGCTTCTAAATCAACGTCTGGTCCTATTTCTTCTTTAGCTAGAATAACGCTCAAGATCTTTGATCTGTTCGTGGCATCTGGAAGATTAACCATCAATCTGCATACAAGCATGCACCGGACGCTCAGTGATAGTTACTACATGATGAATATTACAGACACACTATGTATGACCGCTTTACCTCCGGGGAAGCCGTCTGATGACTGCTTCATCGAGGTCAAATGGTCTATTGGTAGCAGCAAGTACCAGAACTCGTTCTCTATCCTTTGTTCGTAAACCGTCCCAGTTTATCATGAATTCGTTCTTCATCTTACGCATAGCTTCATGTTCCCCTGGATTTTCACGTCTTCCCAACATGCTATCCACCTAAATATTATTTTTAAGCAATCATTAGATCGAGAATGTACATAAAAGCTTGGCTTCAAATGAGACGTGAAACAGAGAACGCTTTCAAGTATACCTCATCAACAAAAATGACACTTGGAGCGATCTTGCTCGCTAAAGAGAAGACAGCTTTAACATACTTCTCTCCCTCACCAAACCACTGCAAATCATTCGCATAGTTGATCAAGTATACAATCTTTAGACAAAAGCATACACAAAAATGCAGATCACTGTTGGAGAGATACCTTTGAAGTAATACTGGACATTGAGATATTAATGAAGTTTGCGCCAGCTTCAGTTGCTACTGCCTTTGCCAGCATCGTCTTCCCGGTACCAGGAGGTCCAAACAACAGAATACCTTTCGTAGGCTGCAGGGAAAAGTGATCATATATCTGATGTCCTCGAAAAAGATATGTGAAAACCTAAAGCGACAAAAGGTACCTTAGTTAGCTGGCCTTTGTCAAATAATTCAGGTCTTTGAAGAGGAAGCATCACCAACTCTTTCAATGTGTCTTTCACATTCTCTAGAGCTCCAATATCATCAAACGAAACACCTATATCGCTAGGGGGAATGACATCTGATAACAGTTTTTTCTCAAATTCATTCTCGGTAACAACATCCTGAAACAGTATAACAAAGCAACTTTAGATCCGAAACATACTAACTTACGAGGAAAGTAACAAAATTACATGATACTACCTTCAGAGATTTCTTAAGACTCTTGTTTTCGTTCTGAACACCATGTAACATCTGCAGACCATATGTAATGCTGCAAAACATGCCAAAGTGTTACTTACAAATCTAAGCTGTATTTTAGATTACAATATTTTAGAATATATAAGGAAGCTTACCTTTCTGCTGAGATAACAAGCTTGTTGTCTTTGACAATAGGTTCTGAACAGCTCATAAGATGGTGGCTAAAAGCCCAGCCAACCACTTTCTCAGCACCTAGAAATACATACAGTAATTGGTTAGTCACCATCAACGCAGAATGAAAATAATCAAAAACGGTAAGTGAAAGAGGCCCACTTTCGGGAAGAAGGGTTTGATCTTTGATGCACAAGGTTCCAAGGTCAGGGCAGTCCAGACGGTTTTTGGCGAGGGCCTATAGGCATTATTAACAAAGACATAAGCCAACGAAAGAAAAAAAAACGGGAGGGTTTAGATAGCTAAAGGACTTGATAAGAAGATGCTCACTCCAAGGATGCTGGTTATATTAGCCTGCACCTTCAAAAGCTCTGTATCACGGTCCAGTTTCTCCTTCCAATCCAAGAGCAACGCTTCATCCTATTATGTCTTAAGAGCATAAGAAATTGAAATAAAAAATAACATATGTACCCAGACAAGAAGAAATGAATAAAGGTATAGACCTGAGGTAACTGAATAGCGACTTTGTTAGGAAATAACCGAGTTATTTGTTTCATTGATTTAGGTGTTTCTTTACTCCTGTCGTGCAGCTTACTAAAATTATCCTGCAGATGATACGCAAAATCACATTGAACATCTCAAAACATATAATGCATTTTCAAATGTGGAAAATAACCAAAGATAAGGCAGGACGTCATACCGGAAATGCAAGATCTAGTAAGGCCGTCTGGTTGCCGCCAAACTTAGTGAACAAGAAACCTCCAGGATGGGACTGAAAAAAAAAACCAACAAAAATCCGATTAGCTATACAGTCAGACATTTTAATGGCCTAAAGATGCCATAAGAGAAACAGAGAAGATTAGATAAGGTTCCTACTTTCTCTTTTCGAGTGTCCAACTGGGTTTGTGAGGCTATGACGACGATATTTTCTGGTAAATTCTCGAGCTTGCTCTTCAAGGTTGCATATAGGTCACTATTCCCCACCAGAGATTTCTCAATATCTTTAAGGAACAGTATCAATGACCCTCCTTCAGCCTCACTAAGTGCGGCCTATGATACGAGTCAAGAGAGTTAACAATCCTGCACCTAAAGGACCCAGTAATACTCTTCCATTAACTAAAATGTACCTCAAAGATTTCATTAACGGCGAGTTTATCAGCATCATCACCAGAAGAACCATCTAACCGAAGTGAGCTAGCTGCACACACAGAATGGCATTAGTAAAATAAAAATATTTTTAAGCGAGTCAGAATTGGAAAGAACAGCCCAACAATTACCAGCACAGAAAAAAACCGTGGTCTTCTTCGCAGAGGCCACCAAGATCATTGCCATCCGGCACAGGCCTATCAAATCTAAGCCCAATTTTTGATGAAGAGTTGTCTTCAAATGCAAGGACTACTTTTCCCTGGAAACCAGCGGTTGGTCCCCTATAAGTGCAAAGCAGGAAAAGTGTTAGAACTGAATTTTGAATACAGCAGACGTGAAGACTTAAAAACAGCAAACAATACCTAAGTGGTGGGCCTTGAAGAGAAGAAATTGCAGATGACGAAGGACCTAGAAATTTGACTCGGTCACCTAAAAAGATAGAAGTTCTTGTTCAGTAACACGTGATGATTGGTACAGCAAATAAACTGAACAATCAGATGACAAAAACCATCATGCCTGCTTTAAACGTATAACTCTTAGAAGTTGCTGTTGACACTTCTTGCTTTGGCAAAGCTTGAGAACTCAACGTTGATCCACCTGTTATATCAGCGTCAACACTAGAAGTTGGTTTCTTTTGCTGCAATGCTTGTGCAGCCTGAACAGCTCGTTTAGCAAGCATAGAGAGCCTTTCACGCCTAGAACCTTCTTTAGATGATTCAGCTTCCCTGGCTGGTGATCCCTGAAGCCATTCAGAAACGATAAAAGAAATTAATGAATTCCCTGGAGTGACCGACAAAATATATTCGTTTTCTAAGAGCCAGTTGAAACCAATGGAAGAGTGGACACTGTGACAAATATAGCATCTAAGCTTAATACTAAACAGTACAAAATTGTAATGCTATCACAAAGGAGAAACTAATGGGAAAAAGAAAGAGAGGTACCCCTGGCAACAAAAGAGAGTCAACGATCATCAACTTGGCCCCAAAATTTTTCGCAAGCGCTTTTGCCAACATTTCCTGATATATCTCAGAGCCTAATAATATTTCATATGATAAAACTTGGTTAGAAAAATATTAGAAACATTTGTAGTAAGGTAAACTTAGCTAGAGGAACGGACACAATAAAAATAGTAGAAACACTAATGGTAAAGCCTCATACCTGCTGGTCCAGACAGCAAGATACGGGGACTCGTTGTAGGCAAGTCTGATGCATACTTTGCGAACTTGCTTCCACCCTTCATATGGAGATACATCGATGCTATCAGAACATCCTTCGTCGTAGCACTGCGAAGAATTAGAAAATGTTTTGGCTATAAATCACCAAACCATCAAAATCCAGATGTATGGTAGAATCTAGTATAATATATAGCGGCCAGACCTTAGAAAATAAGGGAAGTTATCCAAAGAAACATCTATGTTTTGAGCAATTAGTACTCCTCCTCGCAGACTATCCTTAAACGCTTGACGTCTAGTCGATATAGTGGATGAAATGTCAAATTCTCTAAGGAGTTCTCTCACTTCCCTTCGTTCATCCAGCAATTTGGAGATGCCCCTTATATCCAACGAAGAAGGTTCCCCAAGAAGGCGCAAGATCGGTCTAATTTCATAACCAGAAGCAGGAGGATTTCCACCAACAGCTTCTTGAAAAGGATCCAGTCCACTGCCATCGGCATTCAGATTCTCATTGGCAGTGCAAGAGGTTGAAGCAGCAGTTTTCTCCACTGAAGCAATAGCAGCATGATCATTGTTACTATCAGCATCGTTCATGTCAGTATCTGAGATGCAATCGTTGCAGCTGGGAGGTTCCTGTGGAACCTCAGGATTTTGCTGCCTTTTGGCAGAATTAGCAATAGGTGGTCGAAGATGTAAATTGCGGTACTGTGATAGAGATGCCAATATAGAGGCCCCATCAACAGCTGAGGACTCTCCTGCTCTTGTCTCAGAATGAACCCGGCCACCTCGAGCTTCAAATAATTTCTCTGAAAAAGCTCTGTCAGGAGCGGCTAGATTTTCATCTTTAAGAGGTTGAAATATCTAGACAAACGTTAAGAAAAAAGTATGCAATAAACCACTGAAATGAAATGGCAAGAAAATTATTAGAAACATAAACGTGAATCAAAAAGTGTCACACAACTCCAAGAAGGATACATAAGCATTACTCCCCGAAATGTTGAAGATCACCTCGTCTCCACCACGGAGGTGAACGACGGCACCTTTCTGGTAACACTTGCCATTCACCTGAACAAGGACTCCATTCCCAGTTATCTCCAAAGTTGCAACCGATGAACCTCCGTGCTGCACAGAAACTGCTGCGTAAGCAAACAGCTTTTGTCCTCTAAGACAATAAGAGACTTGAGTTAGATAGGTTCCAATAAGATGCCCTTACCTCAGCCTGCTTAAGTTCACACAGGGTGCTGGGCATAGATTGGTCTTTGATAGATAAATCACATCCCCGACGTCCAACAGTGAACACAGGTCCCCTCATGATACGGTGAGGGTTCTGAAATCGCATAGAAACGCATCAGGACAGTCAGAAATAAACGTAAAAGTAGAAAATCTCAAACTCAAAACCAAAAAAAAAGCAGAGTCCTAACTGCTAAGAGCTAGCACAAGAAGCTACTGTTAAAAGAAAAGGATATGCAGACAACAAATCTCGTTCCGAGTGAACTAAAAGACTATATCTTTAGCTAAAAGATAATCCGAGTTTCACACTGCTAAACCCTCAATGCGCAATTCACAGCCTCACCTGAGGATACTGGGAAAGTAGCTTCGCCCATGGAGCCTTAGCACGTTTCTTCCCCGCCTTGGTCTTCTCACCATCCGCAACCACTTCCTCTAAATCCACAAACACACCAAAACATAACAAATGGTAACTCTTATTTTAAAATTTATAGACACTAAGAGAAAGAGAACAAACCTGCAACTGTAGGTGTAGCCACTTCAAGGTTAGCCTCAGTTTCAGGAGATGCCTCCCTCAAAGGCACATCAGTGAGAACAACAGGCTTCTCCGCAGCATCCACACCTTGCGGATCAGAGGATCTAAGCTCCGGCTCTCCAGACTCCGATCCAGGATCCGAACCCGGTCCTTGGTTCTCGATCGGAACCTCACTCGCTGACGAAGACCCCGCCGGTTCCGCCGCCGGAGCCGCCTAGGTCATCCAAAATCAAAATTAAAATCAGATTCAAAAAAGAAACCAAACAAACAACAAATCAAAATCAAATTCAAAATCCGAATCAAACAATCTCACGGATTCAAGAGCAGTAGAGGCGGCATCGATCTTGACCTTAGATCGCTTTGAAGGGCGTGGAGAAGACGAAGATGGTTCAGGGGATGAGGAAGAACAGAAACGCTTGGAAGCGGAAGAGCTACTTCTCGTCTCAACCATATCTCACGATTTGACTTCGTTTCGTGTTGATCGAAGAGGAAGAAGAAGAAGAAGAACCGCTTGGTTCCCGATAGATAGATAGAAAGAGAGAGAGAAGAGATGGGCGAAGGAAGGATAGACGCGAAATTGAATAAAATAAAAATTATTGATTCAGAGAGATCTCATGTAAATGATTACTCCCTCTGGTCAATTTATAAAAGAAAAAAAATCATGCAATTCTATTGTGTGTACTGTTTGTATGTCATTACACTATTGGTCGAATATCAAAATAACTAGACGATTTAGTTCCACTACAATTTTGGTACCATTTTTTAAATTTACAAATTTCTCAAATAAATCTTATTAAAATTTTTGTTTCAAAATAGATTTTAAAGATAAAAATAGATCATTTATTATAAAAAATTTAATATTTTTATTTTAAACTTTACTTCCAAAATTTTACTTCATAATTCTAAAAGTCTTGATTAGTTAGTACAATGAGTATAAATATATATATTTACACTCTTTAATAAAGTTATTTCGATCTTTTTTCTCTTTAAAATTTATTTTGGTGACAAAAAATATTTAGGTATATCTTAGGACATTTCTTTTAAATTTACTTTTAATGAATGACTATTTTAAAAAAATATCCTAAATTTTTGATAAAAATAAACTAAATTAATTTTTATAAATATTTATAAAACATTTAGAAACTCAATTCTACCCTTTTAACATTAAATTCTAAACAATAATCAATAAAGTGTAAACTCAATATTAATATATTTTTGATTGAACTACTGTTGAAAATTAATACTTAACTTGTAGTATTCTTATCAAGTTCTCAAATAACTTGACGGACTTATATCCATAGTTCAGAGTCGAAATATATTCCTTATTTTAGCAAAAATCATGAATATACACAATAATTAAAAAAAAAATTAATACAAGAAAAATTTCTCAAATGATCTTAAAATAAAACTTTTAACAAAAATAATATACAAAGAGAAAAATGAGCAAAAAAGTTACATTTAAAAAGGTAAAAAACTCTTCTACCTTACTTTATAAATATTAAATATATATATATATAATTATTTTATAATAATAAAATAATAATATATATATATATATCTTTTATTTTCGGATAATAAATTTTTGGAATTCTAACTTAATTTTTTGTTTTTTCTAATTTTTGAAAAAAAAAATATTTTTTTCACAATTTTAGTATAAAATCCTAAAAATTGATACTACTTAAGAAAAATATTATAAACATTTAGTATTTATTTTAAAAAAAATCTTAAGCTACACCCTCCAAAATGTATTCCTCAAATCCAAATCTTAAGTTTAACTTAGTTAATCATACGGATACGAATGTCTATTTACCATTTTAATAAGACATTATTCCAATTTTTATAAAACTATATTTTTGATAAAAAAAATTACAGTTATTCTAGAAAACTTCTCTTTAGTCGATCATAAAATTATGAATATAACTGGTATATGGTATCAATAAATATAAAATATCAATCATGAATAATTATGAATATGACTGGTATATGGTATCAATAAATATAAAATATCAATCATAAAAATTATGAATATGACTGGTATATGGTATCAATATATATAAATTCTATATCCAGATATAGAAACAACTTCTATTTTCAAACAAAATAAGATTCATAAAAAAGTTATATTTAAATATGAGGGGATATGATTTAATTAGTTTGAATATGAATTAATTAGTTTAAAAAAATAAATATGTTTCCTCTATATACGTAATAACTGAATGTAGAAATACATATATAAAAAAAAGTTCTATATAGTAGTTTAGTGTGGTTAAAACATACTTAATACAAGTTCTACTGCATAGTTTAGTGTGTTTAAAGCATATTTAGTACAAGTTCTATATAGTTTAGTGTGGTTTATAATACATATTAAATCTACTGTCCAAACAATTAACATTTAAGAAAGAAAAAGAAACAATAAACATTAGTTTAACAAAATAGGGCTAAAATACATGCTTTACATATGTTTTCGTTTTGATTAGAGATAAATAACAAAATAAACATAAAAAAAATTGTTCATAAAATAGCACTCAAAGAAAAAATGACCAAAATAGATTTTATTAAGGAGTGTAAATAAACATTTATACCCTTTGAGCTAATTAACCTAAACTTAAGATTTAAATTTATGGGGTGTAGTTTTTACGCTTTAAAATTAAAATATATTGAAAAAATATTGAAATTTTAAAAATTAAAAAGTTTATTTTGATCATTTTTTTAATCTCTATTTTTGTGACAAAAACTTCAAAATGGTTTGAGAAATATGCCATTTTGATTATTTGGTTTTAGTCGTTTAAGGACTGTAAAACATACGACGACATTTAACACTCATTTACGTATAGCTTATCTAAATTCATATGATTATGCATGTAATTATTTATTTACTGTTGTTAAGCCAATGATTTCTGCATCGTACAACCGTCTAACATGGTAGTTTTTACTCTTTTTTTAATGTGACTTTTAACATATTTTTTCCTTATACATAAATAAACAAAATATTCGCTTTTTACTAGTTTGTTGAGAAAAGATTCTACTTGCAGTAGCACTTGTGTGACAAGATTCTACTTGCTTTTTCTGGAGATTGACTCCACATGTCAAAACTTTTAACTTTACCACATAACAACACACGCAGAATCACTATAGTTAAACTTTTTCTGTTAATCAATACTAAACCACTATACCAGTTTAGTATAGGTTTTTGTAAGCTTTAAAGAAAAAAGTAACATTAACTTTAAACCACTATACCATTAAATTTTATTAAAAGAGTGTAACATTTATACATTTACGATTGATTAATATAGATTTAAAGTTTAAAGTTATAAGCTGAAGTTTTAGAAATGAGGTTTATAATTTAAAAATAATATTATTTTTAAAAATAAAATAAAAAATTATTTTAGTCATTTTGTAAGAGTTATTTGTGGCAAAAACTTTAAAACAACTAGATTTGAGATAATTTCCTCTTAGTATATGTAAATGTGATTTATATCGATACTAAGAGTACTATTCTGTTTAATCAACATTATCTATATTTTCTTAATTTTAAAAATAAAATGAATGTCATTTTATCATTAACTTTCCCAGTTCTTAAGACAAGTAAAGAACAGAACCGGCTCGCTCGCTACTACAGCGTCTCAACAGATACACTAACAGTTGTTGTTGTGGTTAGGCACGTGGGCGCATGTACAGTTACATCACATGACCTGTTTATAATTTGATTTTAAGACGGTTAATGCGAATGTTATTTGTAATCATGAGAAGAAAACAATTAACCCACTTTTTATTAAATCAAAAGGGCTTTTTTATATTAATTGCAGATAAAGCAAAAGAAGTCACAAGCCCAATAAGCTAGAGTTGTTTAAGCAAGGGCCCAATCATAGCGAGATAAAATCGAAACATCCCTGTTTAATCGAAAGAAGTGAAACGGAAACCTTGTGATCGACAATAATGGACGACGAAGAAGAAGAAGAGCACTTGAAGGCGGCGTTTGGCGATTCGTCAGACGATGAGCATCTCGCAGATCGCAACGAAAAGGAACCCTTGCTGATCGGAGATTCTGCGGCGGAGGTATGGGAGAGAGTGGAGAAGATCAATGGTTTATGGCTCTGTAGAAACTTTCTCTCTGTTCATCATCACTCTGATTTACTCTCAGCTATTCTAAATGGTTCCCTTCTCTCTTACTACTTCAAATGCCCATTGATCTTACACTTATATAGCTCTGTTCTGCTTAAAGTTTTGTTCTTTATAAATTTCTGCAGAAGGTTGGTTCGTTGAAGAATCTATTAACCAGGTACAAGGTTCTAAAAATCGGTATAGGCGGGGCCTAGGTGGCAACTAGGTCCTCTCCGAAACGATTTTCTTAAAATCCGATTTATACCGATTTATACGATTCTAGTCGATTGAAATTATTCAGAATTAATTAAAATCGATCTAAATTAATCTAAATATGTTAATTTAAGCAATAATGTTAGAATATATATTCACAAATTTATCTAATTTCTTTTATTTTGCATATCTAATTTTGATAATTTATCACAACAATTTTATATTTCTGTTTAAAAACTAAAATATTTCATATAAATGTCATATATATATATATATAAAATAAATCAATAATTCGTTAACGCCTAGGCTAGGTCCCGAATAATCCGTCTAGTCGCTAGTCATCTATAAAACGCCTAGTTATCGCCTAGCGATTTTTTGAACATTGACCAGGTACTAAGACCACTAACACAGTATTGGAATTGTTCTATTGCATTTATGAGACATTGATTCAAACACTCCTTGGTTGTTCCTATGCGGCTTCTGTTTTCTATTAAAAATGATTTGAACATTTGGAGCCAAATTGTATTGATTCTGGTTCCTTTCTTACCAAACATGAGTAACAAGACACGGTTCATGCTTTTTTTTCTTAATTTCTTTGGTGTGATGCTTCTTGGAGTTAAGTGCGAGATGTTGAAAGAAACTAAAGCTTCTGTCGTTTTTTTTTTTGTTTCGAAAGGCTATGAGATTTGGTGATCTACCTTCATGGGCAGCAGAACTATCTGATCTTATACTCGAGACTGTGGAGTCTGTTGATCTTCCGGTGTTGCCTGCTGATTTGATGTGGAGGGAGCCTCTGTTCGACCAGCTCATTGTCAATTTATACCAACCAGGTGAGGTACGATGCTTTCACATGAAACACCTTTTTTTTTTTGCTAGAAGAACCAGTAGATAACCTCTTGTAATGGTTTCTTGGAGGACTATAGAGCTGCAAAATTGGTAATCAGACATATATTATTCAACATTCAATCACCATCATGACAAATGCAAAAGCTAGAAGAAACCAATAGAGTAAAAGCTTCTTATGGTTTCTTGGATCATTACAACTAAAGAGTTCAAGAAAGTTGCATCAATGAGTGAAATAATCAGTTATAGACAGACATTAGATCAAGATTCTATGACAAATGCGAAAAAGAAGTAGCTGAATTGAATGATCTTTTAACAGAAGGTAATGCAACAGCTCTAAGAAGCCAGTAAAGTAACAGCTTGTTAAGTTTTCTTGGAGCATTACAATGAGATAGTTTAAGAGAGTTGCACAATGAGTAAAAGCAAATCATTTGCATTTTCAGACATTACATCAAGATTTCTGACATTGAAATGATATCATAACAGGGGATTTGTGCACATGTCGATCTGCTGCGTTTTGAAGATGGAATTGCTATCGTCTCTCTTGAGTCACCTTGCGTGATGCGGTTCAGCCCCGCAGAAAAGGGAGAAGGTGAAGGTGTGAATGTTTTGTTGAGCCCAGGATCTCTCATTCTCATGTCTGGAGAAGCTAGGTATCGTTGGAAACACGAGATCAACCGGAAGCAGATTGGGTTTCAAGTATGGGAAGGAGAAGAAATTGATCAGAAACGAAGAATCTCCATCACCTTGAGAAAGCTATGTCCATCTTAGGTCTGACAAGCTAAGTGTAGTCCTCTTTTTGGTATATGTGCTTAACATTTACATTACATGAGTAAGAACTTTTAATTCTCATATTTTCCATTGGTTAGAGCATCTCCACTGTAAAACTTCATTTTTTCCTCCAAAATAGAGTAAAAGTAGATATAGAGTAAAAGTGTTCCAACCCTACTCCATTCTTTACTCCATAATGGAGTCATGAACAAACAAAAAATAGATTACTCCATTTATGGAGTAAACTTCAAAATGAAGTGAGATATGGAGTTTGGTTGGAGCATTTGTTACTCTATATTCACTTTTACTCCATTTTGGAGGAAAAAATGGAGTTGAGTTGAAAATGCCCTTAGGTATCATTACTATAAAATTATATTAAACTTGCAGAATAGTAATTAAAATATTTATGATTATAATAAATA
>CAJHQQ010000869.1:0-134316 GCA_905132885.1 Moricandia moricandioides | reverse complement strand
TATTGAGATTGTATTATTGAATGAATAAATGGTATCGTTACAGCCCTGATTATATACAGAGGGAGCTATCTACAGACTTGGTAAGGTGATATACGAGAGTTAATATAGAGTAATTACAGTAACGGGAATGTATATGTTTCTATATCTTATCACGCCCCCTCAAGACGGACGGTCGGGACAAGAGGCCGATCTTGATAGTGAGATTGTCAAAGCGAGCTCGAGAGAGGGGCTTGGTGAGTGCGTCAGCTAGTTGATCAGCGGTGTTGATATGAGATACCCGCAGCTGTCCACTCTGTATGTATCCTCGAACAAAATGATAATCTAGTGCTATGTGTTTCATACGAGAATGAAATACCGGATTTGCCGCAAGGTAGTTTGCACCTATATTATCGCAGTAGATGGTGGGTGTTGTTGGGACTTTGATGCCTAACTCCATGAGTAATGCCGTGACCCAAGAGACTTCAGAAGCAGTATTGGCAAGAGATCTATATTCTGCCTCCGTGGAGGATCGAGCAACACCGGTTTGCTTTTTAGAGGACCATGCGACTGGATGACGTCCAATGTAGACAATGTATGCTCCAGTAGATGTGTAGTCGTCCTTGTTTCCAGCCCAATCCGCATCAGTAAAGGCATGTAGAGTAGGATTGTTGGTGGCATGAAAGAAGACCCCTCGAGTTTGTGTGCCGGAGAGATAGCGCATGATCCGTTTGACAGCCGTCCAATGGTCATTCGTAGGTCTGTGCATAAACTGAGACATTTTGTTGACAGCAAATGAGATGTCGGGCCTGGTTAAGGAGAGGTATTGCAAGCCTCCCACCACTGATCTGTATTCTTTTGCATCGTCTAGAGGAGTGCCAGTGAGAAGAGTTAGATGAGACGGTGAGGAAAGTGGCGTCGAAACTGGTTTCGCATTTGCCATGTTTGTACGCTGAAGGAGATCTGCAATATAACGTTGTTGTGTCAAGTGTAATCCAGAAGCAGTACGAGTGCATTCAATACCAAGAAAATATGTAAGATCACCCAAGTCTTTAATTGAAAAACGATGAGAAAGAGAAGCGATAAACCGAGTTATGTGTGTCGTGCTGTTGCCAGTGATGATAATATCATCGACGTATACGAGCATGTACAAGAGGATGCCTCCTTTGTTGTAGATGAAGAGTGATGCATCTGCTAAGGAGTTGGTAAAACCCGACTGAAGTAGAAACAAGCGGAGCTCGTTGTACCATGCACGAGGAGCTTGTTTGAGGCCATAGATGGCTTTGCGAAGCTTGCAAACAGCTGTTGGATTGTCTTTATCCTGGAAACCGGGTGGCTGCATCATATAAACTTCATCATCGAGGTTCCCTTGAAGGAAGGCTGTGGTGACGTCTAGCTGTTTAAGTGGCCAATTACATGTAACAGCAGTACTGAGAACAATGCGAATTGTTGCAGGTTTAACCACCGGACTGAATGTGTCATTGTAGTCAATGCCGGGACGTTGATTGTAACCTTTAGCAACTAGTCGAGCTTTGTATCTTTCAATGGTACCGTCAGCATGTCTTTTGATTGTGAAGACCCACCTGCAACCAACAACATTTGAAATATTAGAACAATTGACAAGATCCCAAGTATGGTTCTGAAGCTGAGAGTTAATTTCATCGGCCATGGCTTTGCGCCAATATGGATTTTTAAGAGCTTCAGCAACCGAGGTTGGGATGGTTGTAGGTGGTGAAGTAGAAACTTCAGTATGAAGATTAAGTTTTTGAATCGGCTTAGGAGTGCGATTGCTTGTGCGACGAGGTGGAAGAGCTTGAGTTACTGCTGGTGGAGCAGTCTGACTTGGTTGGATATTGGTATCGGTGTCTGCGACAGGAGGATTTGGTGGAGCAGGAGGTATTGTAGGCTCTGGTAGAGCCGTGGGAGAAGGCATTCTAGCCGTGTTGGATGGCGCCACTTGTTGTGGTGGTGATGGGGCTCCAGAACTTGATGATGATGCCTGAGACGTATTACCTGCAACGGGAACAACAGAGACAACAGGAAAAGTAGAAGTAGGAGAAATTTCTTCCTCAGTAATATCGTGAGATAAAATAGAGGTTGGTGTTGCAAATGGAAAAACAGATTCATGAAAAACTACATGTCTCGAAGTGTAAACTCGAGATGTTTCTCTATCTAGACAGAAATAAGCACTTTGAGTAATCGAATATCCTAAGAATACACATGGTTTTGACCTAGCGTCTAATTTATGAGATGCATAAGGTTTAAGCCACGGGAAACATAAACATCCAAATATTCTAAGTTTTTGAAAGTTTGGTGGCTGACCATGTAACGACTGATAAGGGTTTTTAAAAAGCAATGGTTGTGATGGCATCCTATTAATTAGATACACAGCTGTCCCAAATGCGTAAGGCCAATACGTCCGAGGCATAGAGGCATGGGATAATAGGGCTAGACCCGTTTCGACTATATGTCGATGTTTGCGTTCTGCAATCCCATTATGCTCAGGCGTATGAGGCGGACTAGTCATATGAGAAATTCCATTGGACGATAGAAAGCTAGCAAGACCAATGTACTCGCCCCCATTGTCCGTATACAGGGTTTGAAGCTTTTGACGAAATTGATTTTCGACCAAAACTTTGAACCGAGTAAAAATTTCAAAAACATCAGATTTTCTTTTTAAAGGATACAACCAAGTGTATCGTGTAAAATGATCAACAAAAATTACATAGTATTTAAAACCATCTATAGAAATTATTGGAGAAGTCCAAACATCCGAGAAAACAACATGGAGAGGATGAGTGGATTGTAAAGTCGAATTTGCAAAAGGTAACTTATGCATTTTATTAATAGAACAAGCAGTGCAAGGATGAGCAAGCAAAACATTTGATGAAATAGGTAAATCATATTGAGAAACAATTTTTTGAAGAATAGAAAAAGCAGGATGGCCCAAACGTGAATGCCAATCCGTCATACTAGTTTTAACAACTGAAGCAAATGAAAGAGATGGAGATTGTGAAGTAGAAAGTTTCGGCCACTCATAAGTGCCAGCTTTAGGCTTGCCTTCCAGACGAAGAGCCCCCGTTTGTAAATCTCTCACCTGGAAGTACGTAGGAGTAAATGTAACAGCAACACCATTAGTTTTGCACAATTGAAAAACAGATATCAAATTCTTATCAAGTGATGGAACACATAGAACTTGATTAAGAAAAAAAGGTTTAGTATAAGATGGTAGAGAAGAAGAACCAGAATGGGATATGTGAAGGCCAGAACCATCGCCTAAAAGAACATCATCACCGCCTGTATATGGGTTGTGCAAAGAGAGATTGGCGAGGTCTGAGGTCATGTGATGCGATGCTCCAGAATCAAGAAGCCAAGTAGAGCTGTCAGACATCATTGCTGCATTTGCACGGGGCTGCCAGTTAGAGTGAGTTGGTGCAGCATACCACTGTGGTTGTTGCATAGGTGCAGTCGGCCATTGTGGTGTCAAAGTGTTGCCTTTTACCATACGGAACTCGGGGCAGGCCTTAGCACTATGTCCTTGCACCCCACATGCTTGACATCGACCCAAATATGGCTTAGGGAAGCGTTGTTGCTGCTGCTGTCGATTGTTGTTGTTGCTGTGACGATGTTGCTGGTTACGGTTGTAGTGCTGGTGCTGTGGCCGTGGGCGAGTATCTGTGGCATTGGCTACGATGGGAAGAGGAGTAGTAGACTGAGTGGTAAGAATCATTGCCTCTCTGTTTAGTAGGCGTTCGTGAAGTTCTTGGAATGAGATTGGACGATCTCTAGCATTGACAGCATCCACTTCAGGCTTGTAGTCTTCACCAAGTCCAGCAAGTATTTGTTCAGTAAGATCCTCTTGATCCACCGGTGCACCAAGTTGTGCAAGTTCATCAGATTTGGTTTTGATGACACGAAGGTATTCACTGATTGTTTGTGTGCCTTTAGCACATGCTCGGATCTTCAGCCTTAGTTGACGAAGGTGACCTCGTGTCGGATTTCCAAACGTTGCAGCAAGAAGATCCCAAACTTCTTTGGATGTGGTGGCACTGGTGACAACAGGTTGAACGTTGAGGGAGATTGCCCCGATGAGGGCAGAGTATAGAAGACGATCTTGTCTTCTCCAAGGAGCGAATGCTGGATTTGGAACGGAAACACCTTCGGTCATGAGGGTTGATGGTGGAGCATCATTGGTGGAATCGATGAATTGATGGAGTTCATGACCCTCAAGTAGAGCCCGAACCTGACGACTCCACATGAGATAATTCTCGTTGGTGAGTTTTGTGACACTCGACATATTAACGGAGAGCAAAGTAGTTTGAGGATTCTGGGCATTGAATACTGCTGTTCTCTCAGCCGTAGCTTCTGAACCCATTTTAATGGCGATGAGAAGAAGATATTTTTAGGTGGAGAAGAAGATAGAAGAAGAGATAGAGGAAGATGACGGCTAAAGGAAAAAAAGGTGTTAACCTAGATATGCTCTGATACCATATTGAGATTGTATTATTGAATGAATAAATGGTATCGTTACAGCCCTGATTATATACAGAGGGAGCTATCTACAGACTTGGTAAGGTGATATACGAGAGTTAATATAGAGTAATTACAGTAACGGGAATGTATATGTTTCTATATCTTATCAAAAACTATAGATTCATATATATATTGATTAGCTTCAACATATAAACTTTCCTCCGTGAAGGTCTAGCCGCTGCCGGCATCAACTATTGTCGGAGTTAGGTGCTGTATTCGTGTAATGATAAACATGTGAGTTGTGTTTTTTTTTCTCTTTTGTGCTTTTCATATTTATAATTAAATAGAATTAGAGCAAGAAGAAATGACCACACACAAAAAAAAAACATTAGCTCAAAGCGCTAAAACCACCACCTTTCATCATTTGTCTAAACTCCTTGTAATTAACCCTACCATCACCATCAGCATCAACTTGCTTAATCATCTTCTGACAACCATCCAATGTCTTACCTTGCTTGAGCCCCAAGGATGACAAAACCGCCTTCAGTTCATCCACCGTTATAAACCCATCTCCGTTCTGATCAAACACATTGAAAGCTTCCTTCATGTCCTCTTCTTCTTCGTCTTCCTCGTCTATTATCGTCTTGTAAAGCTCCCCAAACTCGTCTATGTCCACACACCCATCACCATTCACGTCGATCTTGTCCATCATTTGAGTCAACTCCTTGTCGGGGATGTGAATCCCTAGGCTTCGTAGCGTCTCGCTCAGCTCTTTATTCGTGATTGAACCGTCACCGTTCTTGTCAAACATTTGGAACACGCGTTTGAGCTCTGTTGTGTCCATTTCTTCTTTAGTTTTGAAGGGTTACGTGTGGAAGAAGAAAGGAGAAGAGTGAGAGCTCCAAGAAAAGGCCAACCACGATTAAATCAAGAATAATTCAGTTTTTCTCAAATATAAGACATTGTGTAGAGCAAATATATGCTTTGATATAAGTAGAAGATTGTAAATAATGGTTGGCAAGTATGGAGTTACCTCCCCACCTTAGAGGAGATTGGTTGCACGTTTGGGCCCAAACATTTTTCTTCATCAATATTCAAACAATTAACTTAATAATTAGCTTGGAAGTGTTATACTACCTCTCTCAATATACATGACGTTTTACATATTTTTTGTTATTTTATAATAGAAGATATTTTTCACATATCTAAGTAATTTTATTTTTATCAATTTTATTTTCTTATTTCATTTATAATTAAAAAATTAGATTTGAATTTTATTTTTTAAATTACTATAAAACTAGATTTTTTTTAATATAGATGTCATGATGTAAACCATCTGTTAGAAAGACCCACTAAATTAAGTATGATAATATGAACAAGAGAATATTAAATTATAATTCGATTTAATTAACATTTTCTTGAAGAAAAGACAGCTCTTTTAGCTACAATGCAAGGGAGTGGTGAACCACTATATTAAAGAATAAAAAAACCTTTATTTTCTTGTTAAATAATCCAAAAATACAGAAATAAAAAAGTGCCCACACGCAGGATCGAACTACGGACCTTCAGTTTACAAGACTGACGCTCTACCACTGAGCTATACGGGCTTTTGCTACCAGATGAAAATAATAAAATTGCATTCGTTTGCTTACCGGCCCAAACGATCATTACTGATCAAACTTGATTAACTCTTACAAAGGCTTGTGGTGTGGTGGTTACTTTAATATGGGCCAATACTTGTAGCCCATTAGTTGTATCTTAGCGCGCACGGGCCGACAAGAAGCTTCCAAATCCGGACCGGATATCGCTCGGACCAAATACTTATAAGCCCTGTCTGATCAAGACAAAGATATTTCAAAGGGTAATTTCGTAAGTTAACTGTTATCGGACTGACACTTTCCGACATTAATGGCGGAAAGAGAGAGAGAGAGAGAGAGAGAGAGAGAAAGATTTTAAATAATGAGATTATTAAGTAATAATGATAAAGAGACGAGAGAAGAAGGATGCCACCTCTGAGCGGGCGAGCTGGATTAGATTTTTTAATATCCTTCTCTCCAGCTACGTCTCTCTCTCTCGGCTCTATCCTCATCTTCCTCGGTTATCTTCTTCTGATCAATTATTGTGTAAATTTGATTCCTTTTCTGTGCTTCCAGTTTCTAAATCTTTCCCCCCTTTCTTTATTCAGGGTGCGATCTAGGTAGGTCTGTACTGAATTAGGGTTTCATCAAAATCGCGTTGTTGCTTGGGGGTATACAATGTTCTTGACTTGATTTGTCTCAGACCTTGTTTCTTTCTTCTTCTTGTGTTTTGGCTTACTCAATGGTGGAGAATTGGTTGTTGCAGGGAAGAAGAAGAAGAAGAAGAGGGTTTTAGAAGACAATGGGGGTTATGTCCAGACGGGTTTTGCCCGCCTGTGGTAACCTCTGTTTCTTCTGTCCTTCCTTGAGAGCAAGGTCTAGACATCCTGTTAAACGTTACAAGAAGATGCTCGCTGAGATTTTCCCTCGTAATCAGGTCAACTCCTTTTTTTATATAAAGTTTCAATTTTTTGGTACTAATGTAGATCATCTGGTCTTGTTGAAGTTTTATACTTGTTAAGTTTTATGTTAATCTTCTTAAAGTTTCCTTTTTAGTACTAATGGGGATCATCTAGTGTGTTAAGTGTTTTTTATTTTCTGTTTAGTGATTATTTAGATGGTAGTCTTGTTAAAGTTTAATACTTGTTGGTTCACTATTGCCAATATGATTTTCCTATAAACTCGGAATGATTATACGGTGTTTATCGCATAACGCTGTAGTAACTTTACTTGTTTTGCTACACGGCCTTCTGAAAGTTTCAATTTTTTTTGTACATGTTGTGATTTGGCAGGATGCTGAGCCAAATGATAGAAAAATTGGCAAGCTTTGTGAGTATGCGTCAAGGAACCCTTTACGAATCCCAAAGGTTGTTGCATGTTTATGTTATTCCCTATTATGTAGTTGCTGACCAAACTTCTCTCAGTTTTATTCTCATGTGTTGCAGTCTTCTTTGCTTTTTTTGACAGATTACAGAGTACCTTGAGCAAAAATGCTACAAAGAATTGCGAAATGAAAATATCGGATCAGTTAAAGTCGTCTTATGCATTTACAAGAAGTTGCTTTCATCATGTAAGGAGCAGATGTAAGTAGTAGTTTCTTCAGGATAAACTTGGTGTGTGGCATCTTCTGCTTGCTTATAACTAGTTTATCATATGATAATGAACTTTTTTTCTTTCTTCTAGGCCTCTATTTTCATGTAGTTTGCTAAGCGTTGTCCGAACTCTTTTGGAGCAAACAAGAGATGAAGAGGTGCAGATATTGGGTTGCAATACCCTTGTTGACTTTATAAGCTTACAGGTACGCATGGTTACATGTTCTTTCACAAGCTACTTGTCCAGCTTGACTACATAGTACATAAATGTCATATGGTAACACATTTGTTTAAAAATACAGACTGAGAATTCGCACATGTTCAACTTAGAAGGTCTCATCCCTAAGCTTTGTCAACTTGCTCAAGAAATGGGGGATGATGAAAGATCACTCCGATTACGGTCAGCAGGAATGCAGGCTTTGGCATTCATGGTAATAGTCTTTTCTTTTTACTTGTTCATTTGCTTTACTTTTCTTTAAATTTATACATTTCTCACTCAAAACATATCCTATAAAAATGAATATGTGCAACATGTTACCGGATTATATATATTTTTGCTACTAACCAATAGTTATTGCCAGGTATCTTTTATTGGTGAGCATTCCCAACTATCAATGGACTTGGATATGGTGAGTCAGGTCTATTACCTTCAGGGTTTATATGTACAAGTGCTGGTCCGTTGTAGTTAGATTAATAACTTTTTTTCATCTTGTATTAGATTATGTCTGTGATTCTGGAGAATTATATGGACTTGGAGAAGGGCCAAGAAGATACGAACATGAGTAAAATGGTTTCTTTCAATTCTAATCCTGTGACTGACTTTAAGTTGGAAAACATGTAAGGCTTCTCAGAACTTTATTCTCACTTGCAATGCATCATGTACTTGTTAGTTGATTTTTTTCGTTAAATCCATTCAGGGACATTTCGAAGAGCCCCTCATACTGGTCTATGGTATGCCTTTGCAATATAGCCAAATTAGCAAAGGAAACTACAACTGTTCGTCGTGTTCTGGAACCGCTTTTGAATGCTTTTGACAGTGGAGATTACTGGTCTCCAGAGAAGGGCGTTGCCTCTTCTGTTTTATTGTTTTTGCAGTCTCGTCTGGAAGAATCAGGTCAGAGATGATACTTTAGTTGCTATCTCTCCTGATTTTTTAACTTATCTGTGAGGCGACTGATTAAAGAAGTATTTAAGCAGGAGAAAATTGTCATGTGCTGGTATCTTCTTTGATCAAGCACTTGGATCATAAGAATGTAATGAAGCAACATGGAATTCAAGTTAATATGACTAATGTAGCTAAATGCCTTGCGCTACATACTAAGCAGCAAGCTTCAGGAGCGATGACTACTGTAATAGCTGACCTGATTAAGCACTTGAGGAAATGCCTGCAAAATGCAGCTGAGTCAGACCTGTCTGCTGATGAATCGAATCAAAACTCTGACCTGCAGCATGCGTTAGAAAACTGCATCGCTGAGCTCTCAAATAAGGTCAGTTTTGCTGTTTTCTGTGGTTTTGATCCTACCCTCTTCACAAGAATGCTATAATCTTGTGTATTACAGAGTTGTGGACAATCACATGCTTTGGTCATTTTTTGTTATGCTTTAAGGTTGAGGATGCAGGGCCCATTCTTGATATGTTAGCGGTGGTTCTCGAGACGATATCTACTTATGTACTCGTTGCTAGGACCACAGCATCAGCCATTCTCCGTGCTGCACATATAATATCGGTGGTCCCAAATGTTTCTTACCACAAGAAAGTGAGTTTTTTTTTTTTACTGCAACTTTTGTTTTGTTATTTGTCTATCGCGGTAATTATTCTGTTCTAAGGGAGTGTTACTGTGGTCTGTCCCAGGTATTTCCTGATGCCTTGTTTCACCAACTGCTCCTTGCGATGTCCCACACAGATTATGAAACTAGAGTTGAGGCACACAATATATTCTCCGTTCTGCTTCTTCGAACTGTTCTTTTGCCTTGGTCAGACCAACATAAGGAAACCTCAGATGCTGTTGATGAAACTTTTACAGTAAGGAGCCAGAGTATCAGTTTAGAGGAGGAAGAGAAAGATAAAGTGGAGGAATCCTTGGAGAATGATCTGCATAAAGATGTAAACCACATATCTAGTGTATCACGACATACAAGTCTTAGTTGTCAGTCCTTGGATAACTTAAAGGATGGTGGTATAAAGGTATGAATTAACTAAACCTGTGTTTGTGCCGCCGAAGTGTGCCGCCTAAGTGTATTTGATAGTGAGTTGATTATAGTGTGACTTCATGCTTTTTACAGTCGTTATGTTCACTCCGACTGAGTAGTCACCAAGTGAATATGCTCCTTACATCCCTATGGATCCAAGCAACTTCTACGGAGAACACCCCTGCAAATTTTGAGGCAATGGCCAGCACGTATAATACCACTATTTTGTTTTCACTAGCAAAGGTTAGTCCACGTATCTTATGCTAAGTTAAAAAAGACCATATATACATGATTTAATGGTTATGAACTTGGCCTACTTGATGGATCCTCTCTATATAGAAGGGAGGGGGCTCTTTTTGAATTTATAAAGTTTCTCTGATTTGGTGATTGCAAATGGCAGAAATCAAATCACATGGCTCTGGTGCGGTGTTTTCAGCTTGCGTTCTCTCTTCGAAATCTCTCATTGAATCAAGATGGTAAGTTAAAGACTATGACCAATGCATTATATCAACATACTTTGCTAGCTTAGATATAATGCAACTCTGACATATATTTCTGGTATGATTCTGAAGGAGGTTGGCAGCTCTCTCGTAGAAGATCAATCTTCACGTTTGCATCATATTTGCTCATTTTCAGTGCCAAGATTTCCAATATACCTGAGCTAATGCCTATTGTCAAAGAATCTTTAACTGGCCAAATGGTTAGCTTTTGCTTTCTTTTTTTTCTTCTTCTAAATCTCTTGCTTTTGGGTGCTCATCTGTATGTGCAATTCCTCATGTCCTGAATAGGTTGATCCTTATCTTGTACTGGAAGGAGACATCAGACTACGTGCTGGTTGTTCTGGATTCCCACAGGAAGAAGTGGTAGCATATGGATCTGATAAAGATGACTCTGCTGCTCTCAACTCATCAGAGATTGTCGCAAATGATAGTCGCCTTAAGGAAATCGTTATCACTCATTTCACATCGAAATTTCATACATTATCCGAGGTACTTATCTAGTTTAAAATTATAATATGGTGGTTAACCTTATATCCACATTAGCAGATAAAGCGGTATTGATTATAAAGAAACAATGAGTTTACTTACTAGTCTTTTAGCAGTGAAGATATTGTCCTAACGCTGTGTTTGGTCAGTGTTTCTATTCATAACGAAACAAAATGTTATCAATGCTCTTAGGAGGAACAATCAAATTTGAGAAAGGAAATCCACTCAGATTTTTCAATAAATGATGCTCACACGCTTGGTGCACCATTGTTCATGGATACACCAGGATCTAGTTCTCCTCTTAACCAAATAGAACATCCAGCTTTTGAAGAGGTACAGTGACACTCAATTACAAACTTGCTTCAGGAGTGAGTTCCTTACTAAAATTGCGTTGATCCTTCAGGTTGAGCTTTCAGATATAGCCGCGTTTGAAGGAAATTCCCCGGGGGCTAGTGGAAGTCTGTCTGGCCACAGAACATCCTTGTCCACAAACACTAACCCTGTTGATGTTCTGAGTATCAACGAGTTGTTAGAATCGGTAATATACATACACTCAGTATTTCATACTAAATTCTACTGGTTTCCTCTTATGAATTTGTTTTATTGGTGATGTGTAGGTATCAGAAACTGCTAGGCAAGTTGCAAGTCTCCATGTTTCCTCCATTCCTGTACCTTATGACCAAATGATGAATCAGTGCGAAGCTCTTGTGACTGGTAAGCAACAAAAGATGTCTGTGCTTCTAAGTTTCAAACCTGAAGCAACCAAAGCTATAACTTTCTCAGAAGACGATGAAAAGGAGGAACTCTTTCTTCTCAAGGAGGTGAGAAAGAGTTTGTTTCTCTGTTCTGTTAAAACTAATTGTCCTCTCATCAACTTTAAACTTTTGTTTTAGTATTCATTTTTGTTATTATCTTCTTGTGTGTTGCAGACAGAAGAAACTGATGAAGATGATCAGAAGGCACTAACTGTGACACAAGTCCAACCTCAAAGCCATCTCATATCCTGTTCACGTGAAGTGGAACAAAACTCTTTTCGGTTACCGCCTTCAAGCCCCTACGATAAATTCTTGAAAGCAGCTGGATGTTAAACCCCGGTACATTCGTAAAATCTTGCATATATATAGAGAGACACACGACATAATATATATATATATTATCACGTGTAATCTTGTGCTTCATATATTCAATTAGTCACACCTTGGCTCTTGTTGGAAGCAACTATGATTGATTGATTCCATTTGTATGTTGTGGTGAGCAAAAAAAATGTTGTATCATCAAGGAAGCATTTGTTGTTGATTGCTGCGTGTGTGTTTGTGTTTTGTTCTTTGTTGTACGAATTGGAGTTTGTAACCAGTGTTGTGGTTGTTTATGGTTTGTATCTTGGCTAGCTCCGGCTCTGAACTTATTCCACCAAAAAGGATTAAGAGCATGTGCAATGGGGTTCTTAAGGGGTTCTTAGCAGATCCCAACTGATTCGCTAAATTCTTTAAGAACCACCTATTAAATCTCCTAATTTAGAGGTGTTTTTAGTTGAGTTTTTGCATTATTCGTGGGTTTCACTGACACGTGACGATCTGTGATTGATCCATTTTTATTTTATTTTTATTTTTTTTTAAAGAAAAAACTAGAGTTAATTATGCTCTAACAACTCCAATGAAATAATTTTACTACGCTCAAAGAGTCTTGAAAAAACAAAAAAATCATAATAGCCATATCAGGTTTTGAACTCTCTTTTTTGTCAACTTTCAGGTTTTGAGCTATAGGCTGTTATGTCCAAATATTTAAATTATTCATGAGCGCTTTTATCTTTGTCAACTCTCTTTTTTGTCAACTTAATATTTAAATTATTCATGAGTGCTCTTATCTTTGTCAACTTATCTATCCTCATTTCTGGAATCTCTAAACGAAGATAAGAGCACTCATGAATAATTTAAATATTAAGTAGTTCAAATAAATTTTAATATTTTAAATAAAAACTATCTCTGTAAATCAGATAATTTTAGTTTTTTTTTAATACAAAAATATTGGGATATTTTATATTTTTTGGTTATTTCTGTTCATAAATAGTATTTAAAAATTAGTAATTTTAAAATTAATTATATTTAATATTTATAAGTATATAATTAGTATTTTTTATATTGGATAGTCATTCGATTTTCAATTCTAGTATTGTTTTCAATATTTTTAGAACTGAACAATTATTTGTAAAATTTGATTCAATTTTAGATTTAGTTTTTTAGTTCGATTTCGATTAGATTTTTTGGTTTTTATTTTTTTTATTCCCATGCCTAGTCCTATCAATCAATCACTTCAGGAACTGTTCAAATACCCTCAAAAAGACATAAACGATTGGCGCCTTTTCGAAATTTCCATTATTATCTAAACAAGAAAAAAAGAAATTTGACCGTCATCTTCTCCTGTTTTCTTCTTATACTACTAGGGTTCCTCGGTAAAGCTCCTCACTTTCTCATTCGTTTCCATCGAAGTATACCAGTATAGTGTATGTTTAATGAATGTTGTCTGACTCACATAGAAAGAGTATCAAGAAGGTGAAACTTAATAGCATGTCAGATCCTGTTTCTTCTCGTCACTCTAACGTAAACCCTGAGGAGCTACGTACTACTCTTCTTTCTAGAGCAAACATCACTTTCCGAAACTGCACTGAGAGTTCTTCTTTGCAGACGAGATATGCTTGTAACAATTTTTATCAAAATATTCTCGTAGTGTTTATCTCTTATTCTTTGTGGATGCATGCATGCATGCAGACTCTTGAGCAGCGGGCCATAGAAGATGAGATTACCAAATGCGATGAACGTATCAAGAACATCAAAGGTACTTGAGTTTAAACTCTTTTGTCCCAACTTTGTTTATACATGAACTTGACTACTTATCGTGTGGAGTATATAGATGATGTAGAGCTGCAACTAGAAACAATACTTGAGAGCTGTAACAAGGCATACCCGAGGAGTATCATTCAAGAATCTCATGACAAATCAACAAGAGGCAGAAGCTCTGTGAACCTCCTCCTTCTACCAAAAGCATGTTTCAGGTAACTTTTTTGGTGAACTCTCATTTGACGTTAAAATAAAAAGATTCATTTATCCTATTTTATTGCAGAAACTCGATGGTATATGTTTCGAGAATAACTGGGTACTACCAAGCTATCATGTGTCTCTCTAAGATGGTAATGTTTTAAGATCATATAGCAAATACATATTTACTAACACAACAACATACATGTTAATGTTGTTGTTTTGTTCAAAAAGGTGGATTTAAAGCTGAGGTAAGAATAAACGAGACTCTATTCTCTCACACAATCTCTGGAGAAGATAAGTCTGATGCTGAGGAAGCTAGGGAATCTGCGGCGGCTTGCTTGCTAACTAAGTTACACCAGAACACAACAACAGCCAAGGATGTCCTAACAGAGGACCATCTGAGGTTCAAGCAAATCATCCATGTGGCTTGTTAAAATAGCATTAGGTTAGCTAAGACTTGCATGTTTGGTTTGCTTATTTTTCATTATCTCTCTCAAGTTGATGATTCTCAATTTTGATCCATGCCCCCTACAAAAATGCTTGTGTATGTGTGTGTTGTGGTGGTAGCAATCCAATGCTTCAGAAGATAAGCAAAAAGATTCCGAGAAACAAAGAGGAGCTTCTCGAGATAGATGGCATTGGGGAGTAAGTTATGACAGCAATGAATAAAAAATCAAACGAGTTTGGTTATTTATGTTTGTGTTTATCTTTAAACTTGCGTCCAGGGACAAAGTAAGCAAGTACGGTGATCGGTTGTTGGAAACAATAGAATCAACGATCAAGGAATATTCCCTTAACCAAGAAGAAAGGCTTCATGGAGCCAAGTAGGGGCATGGATTTGGAGTTTAAAGACAAATATGGGTCGGACATAGGAACTGAGATGAGAGCTAGTTATTACCTTGGTGAACTTGTAACCACTCTGAAACTTTTACTTTCAAGCTTTAAAGACTTTGCTGCACTTTTTGTAAATTCTTCTTTGGTGGTTAGTCATTACTCATTAGATGCACTCCACTCTTCGTATTTGTGTTTAGGGCATGTTTATTTCAGTTTTTTTAGCATGGGTTCTTAATTTCGATAAGATACAATTTTTAACTTTTAACTAAGAAAATTTAAAAATAATCACTTAAATAAAAAATATAAAAAACGTTTTTTACCCGAAAAATATAAAAAAAATGAAAAAAAAATTATAAGTTAAGAACTCCTAAGAGATCCGGATTAAACACGGCGAAGCTCAAAAAAAAATTAAGTTATATTTTCTTCTCTTTGTTCTGAACTCCAAAAGAGCATAAAAACAACATTATGATGCGACGTTTAGTAGACATCATAGCCTTTTCAGGTTTTGAGCTATTAGGCTGTTATGTCAATCTCAAAATCAAATTGAAAGACTCCTATCCATCAACAAAGATAGGAGCAACTTACTGTACAAGACTGGAACTCCCCAAATACCCTTATAAGATGGTACAAATTACAGTAAGATTGTGTTAATGCATGTTGTGTTCTGACTCATATAGAAAGAGGTATCAAGAAGATGAAGCTTAATAGCATTCCAGCTCCTGTTTCTGCTCCTCACTCTAATCTAAAACTTGAAGAGCTACAGACACTTCTTCTTTCTAGAGCAACATCACTTTCGGAAACTGCATTGAAAGTTATTCTCTGCAAACGAGATAAGCTTGTAATGACTCTAGCTTTTGATCAAACATACACATGTAATTTGTCAATAGTTATATATAAGGCTTGCTCTCTTCTTCTTTGTGAATGCTGCATGCAGACTCTTCAGCATCGGTCTATAGAAGATGAGATTGCCAAATGCGATGAACGCATCAAGAACATCAAAGGTACTCTCCCTGTTGTGCACCAACTTTGTCACTACATGAACTTGAATGCTTATTGTGTGGGGGTTGTATATAGGTGATTTGGAGCTTCAACTAGAAACAATACTAGAGAGCTGTAACGAGGCATACTCGAGGCGCATCATTCAAGAATCTCATGACAAGTCAGCATGTCAAAGCAACAAGAGGCAGAAGCTCTGTCTCACCAAAAGCATGTGTCAGGTAAAGTCTTTTGGACAACTCTTGAGTCTTTCATGTTCAAAGGAAACAAGATTCATTTCTCCTGTTTTATTATTGCAGAAACTTGATGATATCTGTCTCGAGAATAACTGGGTACTACCAAGCTATTATAGTGTGTCTGTATCAGATGGTAAGGTTTCGAGATCATATATGGAAAATCTGTACTTGCAGCTCCCTTACTAACACAACAGTTACTTACATGTTGTTGCTTTGTTCAAAAAGGTGGGTTTGTAGCTGAAGTGAGAATAAAGGAGACTCAGTTCACGCACACAATCTGTGGAGAGGAGAAGTCTGATGCTGAGGAAGCTAAAGAATCTGCAGCTGCTTCCTTGCTAACAAGTTTGCTCCACAACACAACAACAACAACCAACTATGTCCTAACAGAGGACCATTTGAGGTTCAAGCAAATTGTGTTTTATCTGTTTCAGGCTTGTTAAAGATAGCATTAGATAAGGCTTACATATTCGGTTGCAGATCCCTTACTTCCATGAAAGATCCACTGCCATCAGAGAAGCAAACTACTCATCCACTTCCAACTGAATATTTGGTAGACATATGTCTAGTCTTGAGATTAATCTTACCACTTTGGAATTGCTGAGTTTGTGGTTCATTGATCTTTTTGTATAGGAACTCACGGCCAAAATGTACACAGCCTTGAGGAAGCTTCGTACGGATCTTGTCAAAGAATGCCCTGACGGTGTCACCACTGCATATCATATATTCAGGTTAGTCTTTTAAACTTTTTTTTTTTTGCTTATTTTCCATGATCGATCTCTCAAGTTATTTACTTGATCATTGTCAAATTGATTCATGCCTTGACAACATGCTTGTGATTGTGGTGGCAGCAATGCAACGCTTCAGAAGATAAGCAAAAAGATTCCAAGAAACAAAGAGGAACTCGGCAAGATAGATGGCCTTGGGATGTAAGTTATTCTTGCTTCTCGTAATCATCAAAGCAGTGAATTTAAGTATCTTTAAACTTGTGTTCAGGGCTAAAGTAAGCAAGTACGGTGATCGGTTGTTGAAAACAATAGAATCAACGATCAATGAATACTACTTAATCAATAAGAAAGACTCCATGGAATAAAGTATGTGACCACTCTGAAACTTTAGTTTCAAAGACTTTGCTGCAATGTATCCTACTAGATAAACCTTAATGTTCAGAGTTCTTTATGATCTTTCTAAGTACTTACTTGTGTCCAATCCTGTATGGTTTAAACCAGTATGCATGGAAACAGAACCTAAGAGATGATTTTAGACCGGAGGATATACATGTATGGTAAAATAACAATCTCAAACTGAACCTGTAAACAGAAAGTTATGTATGTTGTAAGATACTATTATAAATCGTTAGCATCAAGTAACTATCTGATTACTCGTGTACGGGTTGGATCCATCCGACAACAAAGATGAAAATCAGCAGCATTGGTGTTTCCACCACCACGTTCTTCACAAACAGTATCACCATTTGATCTTCTCAAGGAATGTATTAAAGAGAGTAAGACACTTGTCTTCTGAAAACCACCCTCTTAAACTGAAGAAAGAGCAATTCAATACAAGAAAGAAACTCCCCAAAATACCCTCAAAAGAGACACAATATTACATTGAAACCCAACAAGTATTGGCGCCTTTTCGAATTTCTTTCACTATTATTAACACATGAAGTCTTTATGATCTTCTTCCTCTTCCTCCCTTGTTGTCTGTCTCTGCCTATAAGTACAAAGCTGACACATTTCTAAAGTTTTCAACTTTCTCTTCTCATTTTTCCAGAAACGGCAATTTTGGGAAACTTCATTACAAAAGCCTAAAAGGGTTTCCTTTTCCGGTAAAGTTCGACACTTTCTCTCCTTCGTTTCCATCGAATTAACAAAAAAAGATCAAAACTTTATCTTCTTACGTTTGCTTAAACTCTTTGTGTGCAGTGAATCTTTTCGATTTAGTGATTGAGACTATGGAGGAGGTAGACTGCTGTTTACCTGTCTCAAAGCCAACCATGGATGCTTGTCCGACAGAGGACGCCATTAGAGCTTTGTTAGAGAACTTAGTCGACCCTTTGCTTCCACCCAAACCTTCTACAACTGATGTTCCTTCCAAGGATGTCCGTGAATCTGTGGCTAAGCAGGTGAGTTCTAAGGTCACTCTCTGACTCTTGATGGACTTCAAAATCTTTAATTAGACATTTAAGACAACAAAGGTTGTGTCTTTTAGAGTTTCCCTTTTTTTAAACTTTGGTGTTGATTCAGGTCCATGCTGTGGTTCTGCTGTACAACTATTACCACAGAAGAGAACATCCTCATCTTGAATGTTTGTCTTTTGAGTCTTTCCGTAGCTTGACTACGGTTATGAGACCTGCTCTGCTGCCTCATTTTACTGGAGATGGAGATGGAGTTGTATTGCTGGAGAAGGTTATTGTGGATGCATGTAGTTTATCCATGAGATTAGGTGCGTCTTCTGATTTTTCCAGCTTCAAGAAGTGGCCTGTAAGGAAAGTTGCAGTCTTGCTAGTTGATTCCAAGAAGACTTGTTGTTATCTTCAACACAGTTCCATCACACAAGGTGTGTGGTCACTAGTTGAGAAAACTATTGAAAGAGAGAAAACTTCTGCTGCTGGAGGCCAGAGTGAAGACGCCATCTTTCAAGAAGTTGCATTTGCAGCTATTGAGGAGGCCACAGGTTAGTAAGAAAACATAATCATATGGTTACTGTGTAGTTGCATTCTAGCTGGAAGTTACTTAATTATTTTGAATCTTTTCAGGTGTTAATCACAAAGACATTGTGATCTTAGAAAGGCATTTGGTACCCTCTTTGAGTGAAGAGAAGACAACGGCCAAGTTTTACATAATGAAGTGCACTTCAGAAGACAAATTTTCTGGAGAGTTCCCTGTTGCAGAAGCGCTTAATTGGTAAGTAGATTTTGGCACAGTAAGGAAAGGCTCTATGCAACATATATGGCAGCTTTAAAGGAACTTATATATTCACTAAATTTTTTGTTTCTTTAAAGATTGACTCAAGAACTTGACAAGATGGTCTCTTCAACTCGCTTTACTTCATTAATTAAATGATTGGATAATGACGTAGCATGCATGGTTTTCTTTGAGAAACTTATATATTCACTTATATTTTGATTCATATTTAAAGATTGATGTCTCAGATTATATTATTATCTTCCTTATCTGTTTTTTTGCTCTTCTCTTCATAAATAGCATGCAAGGTCCTTTGTTTGAGAAGAGCTTCTCTGAATGGTCCACCAATTCCATAGTTGAATACTTTCATGTTCTTCCTTATGCCACTCTTATATCAGACTGGTTTTCAAGGTATCTGTGCACCCTTTTGTCTTTACAAATTGTTATTCTTTGCATCAGTTCTGAGTTTGTCTTTAAGGAGCAGCAATGTTAATTGATTCTGTTTTTTTATTCCTAGGCGAGAAGACACTGAGTTTGTGATAGAGAAAGAAGCAGAAGCTGTATGTGATGAGATCTTAAGCAATGTAAAGGCAGATGAGTCGGATATTTGTCCCACAGAGGACGCCATTAGAGCTCTGTTAGAGAACTTAGTCGACCCTTTGCTTCCACTCAAACCTTCTCTAACTGACGTTCCTTCCAAGTCTCTCCGGGAATCTGTGGCTAAACAGGTGGTTTCTCTCTCAATCTCTTGGTGGACTTCAAAATCTCCAATAAGACAACAATGTCGTGTCTTTTAGAGTTTTTTTTATTAACCTTGATTTATGTTTTTGCAAATGGTGTTGATTCAGGTTCATGCTGTTGTGCTGCTGTACAATTATTACCACAGAAGAGATCATCCTCATCTGGAATCTTTGTCTTTTGAGTCGTTCTGTAGCTTGACTACGGTTATGAGGTCTGCTCTGCTGCCTCACTTTAAGAAATCTGGAGAAGATGGAGTTTTGGAACAAGAAACTGTGTTGCTGGAGAAGGTTATTGTGGATGCATGCAGCTTATCCAGGAGCTTGGGTGTGTGTTCAGATTTTTCCAGCTTAAAGAAGTGGCCCGTAAGGAAAGTTGCAGTCCTGTTAGTTGACTCAAAGAAGACTTGTTGTTATCTTCAACACAGTTCCATCACACAGGGTGTGTGGTCACTTCTTGAAAAAACTATTGAAAGAGAGAAAACTGCTGCTGCTGAAGGCCAAAATGAAGAGGCCATCTTTCAAAAAGTTGCATTTGCAGCTATTAAGGAGGCCACAGGTTAAAACTCTAATAATATGGTTACTGTAGTTGCATTCTTGCTGAAAGTGACTTTTAATGATTTTCGCATATTTTCAGGTATTAATCACAAAGACATTGTAATCTTGGAGAGGCATTTGGTACAATCCTTGAGTGAAGAGAAGACGACGGCCAAGTTTTATATAATGAAGTGCACTTCAGAAGGCAAATTTTGTGGAGAGTGCCCTGTGGAAGAAGCACTTAACTGGTAAGTAGATTTTGGCATTGTAAGGAAAGGGTCTAGCTGCAACATATATGCCAGCTTTAAAGGAAGTTACATATTCATTTACAAAATTGATTCATATTTAAAGAGTGGCTCTTAAATTTGGCAAGACGGTCTTTTGAACTCGCTTTACTTCATTAGTTGAATGATTGAAAAGTACTACTTTAAAGTACAGAGAGGTATTTTTTATTTCCTAATCAGCTTCTTTTGCTTTTCTCAGCATGCAAGGTCCATTGTTTGAGAAGAGCTTCTCTGAATGGTCTGCGAATTCCATAGTGGAATACTTTCACATTCTTCCATATGCCAGTCTAATAACAGACTGGTTTTCCAGGTATACGTGCACCCTTTTGTATCTTTGCATCAGTTCCGAGTTTGTTCTGCACCTCTCTTGATTCTGTTTTTTTTCAGGCGTGAAGACGCTGAATTTGTGATAGAGAAAGAAGCAGAAGCTGTATGTGATGAGATTGAAAGCAACGGAAAGGCAGAAAAGTTGGATATTTGTCCCACAGAGGACGCCATTAGAGCTTTATTAGAGAACTTAGTCGACCCTTTGCTTCCACATAAACCTTCTCCAACTGATGCTCCTTCCAAGGCTGTCCGTGAATCTGTGGCTAAACAGGTGATTCTAGAGTCCCTCAGTCTCTTGGTGGAATTCAGAATCTCTAATTAGACATCTAAGACAACAATGTTGTGTCTTTTAGAGTTCTTGTTTTTTAACATTGATTTCTGTTTTTGCAAATGGTGTTCATTCAGGTTCATGCTGTTGTGCTGCTGTACAACTATTACCACAGAAGAGATCATCCTCATCTTGAATGCTTGTCTTTTGAGTCTTTCCGTAGCTTGACAACGGTTATGAGGCCTGCTCTGCTGCCCCATTTTCAAGAATCTGGAGAACCATTGCTAGAGAAGGTTATTGTGGATGCATGTAGTTTATCCAAGAGCTTGGATGTGTTTTCAGATTTTTCAAGCTTGAAGAAATGGCCCATCAAGAAAGTTGCAGTCCTGTTAGTTGACTCAAAGAAGAGTTGTTGTTATCTTCAACACAGTTCCATTACACAAGGTGTGTGGTCACTACTTGAAAAAACCATCGAAATAGAGAAAACTGCTGCAGCTTTAGGCCAGAATGAAGAGGCCATCTTTCAAAAAGTCGCATTTGCAGCTATTAAGGAGGCCACTGGTTAGTATGAAAGTTACTCTAGTTGCATTCTTGCTAGAAGATGCTCAACAGTATTGAATGTTTTCAGGTATTAATCACAAAGATGTTGTGATCTTGGAGAGGCATTTGGTTCACTCCTTGAGTGAAGAGAAGACAACGGCCAAGTTTTACATAATGAAGTGCACTTCAGAAGACAAATTCCCTGGAGAGTTCCCTGTGGAAGAAGCACTTAACTGGTAAGTAGATTCTGGCAGTAAGGAAGGCTCTAGCTGCAACATATATGTCAGCTTTAAAGGAAGTTACAAATTCAATTAAAAAAATTGATTTCATATTTAAAGATTTGACTCATAAGTTTGGGAAGATGGTCTCTTGAACTTGCTTTACTTCATTAGTTGAACATCTTACTAATCAGCTTGTTTTGCTCTTCTCTGTATGAATAGCATGCAAGGTCCTTTATTTGAGAAAAGCTTCTCTGTCTCTGAATGGTCTACGAGTTTCATAGTGGAATACTTTCACGTTCTTCCATATGCCAGTCTAATAACAGACTGGTTTTCTAGGTATATCTACACCCTTTTGTCTTTACAAGTTATTATTCTTTGCATCAGTTCTGAGTGTGTCCTTAAGGAGCAGCAATGTTAATTAAATCTGTTTTTTTTCTTTCCTAGGCGAGAAGACACTGAGTTTGTGATAGAGAAAGAAGCAGAAGCTGTATGTGATGAGACTGAAAGCAATGGAAAGGCAGATGAGTCGGATAATTTCAAAACTCCTGGAAGAGGAGATAATGCTACTTCAAAAAGGAGTAATGATACTAATGTATGTATTGGTATTGATAAATTGTGTTGAGGAAAATGGCTCTGCAGAAGTAACTTAAACATTTAAAATTGCAGGCCAGAAAAGATGCTGCTCCACGTAGTAGTCTTAAAGCTAGAAAAAAAGTTGCTCCCAAGTTCTATTCTCGTAACTTGAGAGGAAGAACAGTTCCTGCAGTGGAACCCAGTTCCCAGGCTGATACAGTGATTGCGTTGAAGGCTAAGAAAGCAGATAATGAAATGAGTCCTTGTAAGGAGAACTACTCGAACGGAGAGAGAGGTGGTATGGAGGTAAAGTCTGAAAACCTACACTATTTATTGGACATTCTTTATGCTGTCTTCAAGTATTCTTCATCACCTTTTTGTAAAATGCAGGTTGGGTCTGGTTCAAATTATCAAAGAGAAAGAGATAACCAGAGGAAGAAAGCTGTTACTGACAAACTTAAGAGCATTCTTAAGCTTAATAATGCATCTCCTGTTTCTGCTCATGAATCTAACATAAACCTTGAAGAGCTACAAACCACTCTTCTTTCTAAAGCAACATCTCTATCTGAAACTGCATTGAAAGTTCTTCATTGCAAACGAGATAAGCTGGTAATCACTGCAGAATTTGATCAAAGATTAGCTATAGCATATATTCTTTAATAGCTGCTCTCTTCTTCCTTGTATTCAGACTCTTCAGCAGCGGGACATAGAAGATGAGATTGCTGAATGTGACAAACGCATCAAGAGCATCAAAGGTATATATATGTATATACTTCCCTTTCTGCCACAGCTTTGTTTTCTTTTGAATGCTTATCGTGGGTGGTATAGGTAATTGTGAGCTGCAATTAGAAACAATACTTGAGAGCTGTAACGAGACCTACTCGAGGCGCATCATTCAAGAATCTCATGACAAGTCAGCATGTCAAAGCAACAAGAGGGTGAAGCTCTCTGAACCTCTTCCTTTTACCAAAAGTATGTGTCAGGTAAAAGTTTTTGGTAAACTCTTGAATCTTAATCACTTCACGTTCACATAAAAAGATTCTTGTCCCTTATTTGTTGCAGAAGCTCGATGATCTCTGTCTTGAGAATAACTGGATACTACCAAACTATCGTGTGTCTTCAACAGAGGGTAAAGGTTATGTGAACTTCTTAGTTCAGTGCCTTTACTTGTTGCTTTGTCCAAAACAGGTGGGTTTGAAGCTGAAGTAAGAATAAAGGAGACTCACTTTGCGCATACAATCTGTGGAGATGAAAAGTCTGATGCTGAGGAAGCTAGAGAATCTGCAGCTGCTTGCTTGCTAACTAGGTTGCACCATAACTCAAGACAACAGCCATCAACTTGAGTGAAATCCGAGAGCAACTCACTAACTTCCAACATGAGTAGAAAAGGTTGTAAAGATCACTAGTGCTGTCATCTTTGCAAGTAGTTTTTGTCTTAAGATGGCTTTTGAACCTGTCTTAGATATTAATGTGCAAGTTTAACTTTACAAGAAGATTCTACTGATGAACTACTTTTTGTTCTTGCAACTTTTCCAGTCTGACAAAATCCGGATTTAAAAATTAAAAAAAAAAAACTTTGGTTCCTTTTGTTCTTTCCTTAGCAAATCTATATAACCTAGTGACTGCTATGAGAAAAGTTAAGCCTCAGAAATTCGCCTGATGCTGGGCGAATTCCGATAAAAATCTCAAAATTGAATGCTTAGGGCTCTGATCATCATCACCAAGCCCTTTGTCCAAAGTCTCAAGAACACCCTTCATGATTCGAGTATAAACCCTCTCCATCTGTGGAATGCTGTAGTGTTCAGTATGCTTCATGAGCACTCCCTTCACAGATTCTATCCCGTTTGATATTTCTTCGTCTGACTTCACTGAATCTCGGGAACAGTCACCACTCACTTCTTCCCCACAAGTCTCCTCCTCTTTTCTCGGTGGCTGCTCGCTTTCATCTTCTTTATCACCGTCTGTTGAACAAGGCGTTGATGAGTTTGAATTGCCTGCTTCCACAGATGTCATTTCTATGTCTGGATCTTGGTGTTGTGGCTTATCTGCAGCAGAATCTGTTCATCACAACACAAACAAGTATTGACAAGTCTCATTATCAAGCGTTGTTCAATAAAACAGGAACCTACTATGCGTTTCCAGTGGCATGTTACCTGAACAAACGGCATCAGCTGTTTTCTTGGGCTTTTTAAGACCTTCATAATCCCGATCTATATTAACCTCTGGCTGCACATTTCGAAGTCGGGCACTGGATCTAGTAACAGTCCCTATCTGCACCACAGGAGCTAAACCAAGGATAGAACCACTCAAATCATCTGGTATCTGCGAAGGACCACCTTGAGCTGCGATCTTGTCACAATATGTTAGCAATGCTGGGTCCATCTGCGAGAGCATCCCATGCACCTGAAACATAAAGATAATTATCGGTTCATAGAAAATCTCTGGGGGATGATACGCCTGCAGAATTTTCATGGAAAGCTGTATATGCAGTCAATAGAGACTTGCAAACGTACTACATCTCGAAGTTCACATGCTCTACTGACAATTCTTGCTCCAGCATAATCATCTCCATTGTAAGCCTGGATAAATGAGATCAACATGAGACCATATTTTCGAAATCTTCAAGGTTTTATAGCCATTTAAAAAGAGATGCTTTGTAAAATATGAGTGCACCTTGGCATTTCTCACAATGAGATCAACATCTTGCAAGAACGGTGAACAAGTGAGGTACTGCCCAGCATCGACACGCTGCAGCAGAGTAGCCGCATCCATTGGATTTTGAATTATTGAGCGATAGTTTGGAGCATCCTCGTCAGTAACTGGGAAGTGGAATGCGCTGAATCTTTTATCATATAGTAACCTGCACAACAAAAGTATCCCACAAGTTATAATATGTATTTTAAAAATAAAAACAGTAACAAGAGACAATTAAAACGGGCTCATCTCTAATACACCCAAGTAAACTCCCTATATGATATAGTTGAGAGCTTTCGACAATAATAAAGCTTCAATATGAAGCCACATCAAGCCTTTCAGTAGGGTGCAATGAAGATTAAATAAGACAGAGAAGAGAAAATGGAAATATTTCGAAAGCCAATCTACAAACCAACTATGCTATCGCATGAGCATATAGATGTAAAAAGAAATCTGAGAATTGTGCGCAGTAGGCCCTCAATTCCCATAAGATTATGGGTCGAGCAGACACTTCTGAATAGATATTTAGTTAGAGGCAAGGCCAATACACATTTACCTATTGCAAACATCTCTGAGACACATACGCAACCGTCGAAGGGCATGCTGCTCTGCTTCCACCTTGGCTTTTATTTCTGCGGGTTTTGGACCAGTAGGTTCTTTTAGAACCTTGGAAAGTTCTGGAAGGGCTTGTGATCTATCAGGTTTGCCATTTAAGCCCGAAATGACTGAGAGAGCAGCTTCAATCAAACGGTCAAAGAACAAAGACCTGTCTTCGTTTGATGGTTTGTCCACAGTATACCTGAAAGCAAAGGTACACAGTCTAAGAAACTGAGTACAAACCACACGCGTGGAAACTATTTCATAGACCACCAAAAGAATGAAAAAGTTACACTGATCGATTGTCAAATACTGACTGGTCTTCAATGTCAGATAATTCACCATACGATGTAGCAAGTAATAATATGGGCAGATTTGATGGCAATTCTTCTAACAAAGTCAGAAATACAGCCCTAAGCTGTTCATGCGCCTGCAGTCATCAGTATCAAGATGCATTAAAACTCAAAGCAGTTCCTGCTACAACCAGTAGGGCAACATAAAGCATTATAGTAAACAAACATGCAGACATTATCTCCCATATTAAGAGCAGCAAAATGAACTAGGTAGTAAGAAACACACTTACATTTTCCCACCAATTATTAAACATCGGTATGTAAAGTATTGAAGGTGTTGTTCTCCTAGCTTCAGTAAATATATGTACTAACGCCTCCTCCGGGGTCTTGGCACCAGGATCCGAAAGAAGAGATGGAAGTCCCAGAGAATGAATAGGAAACTTTTCAAGCTCATGTAAAATAGCAGGTCCAAGATGATCCTGTTAAGCTAACAAGTGAATTCAGTTCATAATAATAAAGCCTTTTGAGGATAATCACAAGAAACGAAAAGCAATTACCAGTCCAACTCCTTCACCACCAAGCAGCAGAAGGCGAGGACGATAAACGAGAGGAATTGCGGATCCAAATGAAAGCATTGACAGCTTGGTCAACTCTGATGACATGGCTGACGAGGGGAAAATATCTGATATTAAACTCATAGATTCAAGGAGGTGTCGATGTAAACATGGCAATACAACCGGAGAGAGTGGTCTGGATTGCACAACAGACCCTCTATGGGCAGCAGGAGTAATAGCTGACATTGCCTCTACGAAGTGACTTTTCTCAACTTTAACCAACCCAACATCTATGGCATATTTATCATCACTGGTATAAACTTGTGGATATTTCTCACGGAAAGCACGAATGGCAGCTTCAGTGCACAACGCTTTTAGATCAGCACCACAATACCCTACACAGCTAGCAGCCAGTTCCTCTTTCAGATCCTTAGCAGGAGGATTCTTCCATTTACGAGTGTGAATATCCAATATTTCAGCTCTTGCTTCGCAGCCTGGTAAAGAAAAAGTGAACTCTCGATCGAATCTACCAGGGCGACGTAATGCTCCATCTATTGCATCTACCCTGTTTGTTGCTCCAATGAGAACAACTTGACCACGTGAATCAAGGCCATCCATCAGCGCCAGCAAAGTTGAAACAATAGAATTATGTATCTGTTCTTGTTTGCTTGATCTTACAGGAGCAAGACCATCTATTTCATCAAAAAAGATTATCGACGGCTGATTTCGCTGAGCCTCCTCAAAGAGTAGTTTTAGTTGTCTCTCAGCCTCGCCAACCCACTTGCTAAGGACATCAGCACCCTTCCGCATATAAAAGCTAACTTTCTGTCCAGCTTTTGAAGCAGCACATGCCAATGCTCGAGCAATCAGTGTCTTACCAGTGCCTGGAGGACCACACAGCAATACCCCTCTAGGAGGAGTAATGTTGTAACTTGAAAAGAACTCTGGGTACAGCAACGGAAAGAAAACCATTTCCTTCAAATCATTAATGTATTCGGACAGCCCACCAATATCGTCAAAATTTATATTCTCGTTAATCTGCAGTGGCTGAATATCTGCACCTCCTTTAGAGCTTGGCCCAGCAGTCTGAACCCCGGAAGTTAATGCAGTTAAACCATCACTCTGGTGACCCCAACCAGAAGCTCCAACATTCAACCCCAATGAACTTGACCCGTGCATGTCCATACCCCCAAATAGCCAAGGTGGTCCAGATCTGTTTCCACCTCGAGCCCAGGGAATTGCAAGGCCCTGGTCCAACTCATCCACAAGAAGAGAATCATCTGAATCATCTGTTCTTGTAAAGCGGTGGCGCTTGTGAAGTCGAGACCCCCCTCTCCTGACATCCCTTCCAGCCCTGGTGCCCATGCCTTGATGCAACACTCTCCGAGGAGATCTAGGTTGTTGCTTATTATTTTCTTCTGTAGGCATCCTACGCACTTCATCACGGTTTCGCAGATCATATCTCTTTCTTCCCTCCTGTTCTTCATCAACATCTTCATCATCATCACCATCTTCTTCTTCCTCATCTTCTCCATCGCCCTCATCTTCTCCATTACCCTCGTCTTCAGCCTCAACCTCATTTTCACCATCATCTGCATCATGGTCATCTAGTTCATTTCCGTTCTCGGTTTCATCTTCGCCATCTTTCTCTTCTGATGTATCTCGATTGACGCCAGATTCTGTTTTCAGTCGTTTATTAGCAAGTATCTTTGAACGACGAGGACGAAGGCCTTCCCGTCGTGGTGCCGATTCAGCTTCCATGGTCTTTCTACTTTTTGAAGTTGAGAAATTTCGATGACCTCCATTATTGACTCTACTCCTCAACGTTCGATATGCTGGACTCTGGAAAAGATCATAAACATATTCTCAGAAGGCATACCACAGTACATAGAAAATATAAGTTTCATAATTAAAGAGACATCTTCAAAAGGAAAATATCCTGACCATCATATCTTCATCCTCCGCTCCAGAACTGTCAGTATAGTCTTCAAGATTTACAGAAATTCTTCTCTTCCTTGTGGAACGCCGGAGGTCAGATGCGTTTGGCTGCACGTCATTAGCAATGTTATCAACATTCTGGTTCAATCAGACTAAGATAAACGCTATGCGATACAGACCAACAAATAGGAAACCCCCCATTATCGTTAGACAGTGATGATCATCTTCTCCTGAGTGAAACGTAGGCATAAATAATAGGCACCTCAACTAAAAACTATCATCTACTTAAAACTCAAAGGGAGAATAAATGCTCTTAATAACACTAAACTTAACAGCAGTAACTCCCCTTTCCACTCATTCACATAAGTAGACTAAACGACATCCAATGCATTTTCAAATTTGAAAAAAAAAACACCCTTCGAATTGGTGTTTGATACTTACCGTGGCATTTGATGCCCGTGCTGGCTTGTTCCCTTTATGAAGCATCTTTGCAATCTGCGAAGCTGCCGTTCTTGTCTTTGTGTTTTTCCTTTTCCTATTATGTACCATGTTTGGTGAGTAGTAATAGCATGAGCGACCATACAATCTAGGTCTCCTCCTAAGCCTATCGCTGCTTCTAACGGGCTTAGCATCCGACCCATCTCCTTGACTTGATCGCTTCGGATGCATTACGAAAATGCTAACTCTGATTAACTATCTTCTTCCATAAACTACAAACACACAAGAGATTCACTCATGCTAGAAAATAAGTAGAAAAGTAAGTTCAAAATCCCAGAAGAATCTTAGAAGGGAGTATACTCCTAATAGACATGCACTCATATACATAAACCTTAAAAGGAACGATACTAAACCTCCGAGCACTAGAATGAAAGTTCCTAATCAAAAACCCTAGAAACTGGAAGCTGGAAGTGATCAGTTCAATCAAATCTAATGATTCTTCCACTAACGTAGAAGAGATTACTCCTTATGAACAGATACAGCAACTGTTTATACGATTGCATTAGCTATAGAACTCAGACGAGCCAAACCAATTGAGATAATGCAAAATCGAGCAAGCCTAAGAGATTGATGATGAGATAAAGACGCGAAAACCTGAAGATTGCAGAAGGTGAAAGGAGAGAAAGATCGAAAGTGTCAGTGGAGAGACTGCAGATTTTGCAGGTTCGTCTTCGTTAGCTCTTTTTCTTTTTCTTCGAGCGTTTTTTTTTTCCGGCTGCTGCTTTAATAAAATTTTCTAACCCACCCTCTGTTTGGCCGTTGGAATAACTCTATCCCTACCTCTCATAGTACGTGGATATTCTCTTACAAGTTTGGATTATTTCGAAACTACTCCCCAAAATGTACCATATATCATATATTGGCCCAAAACTTCGGTTAGTTAATTATACTCCCTCCATTTTCTAACATATAATGTTTTACAAGGTTTTTAATGTTTACAAAACTTCGGTTAGTTAATTATACTCCCTCCATTTTCTGACATATAATGTTTTACAAGGTTTTTAATGTTTACAATTATTAATGTTTTCACATTTTAATGTTCATTTTAAATTTATTGAAAAATATTTTCCTAATTATATTTTTAAAGTTATTTTTATAATTGGTTAAATTAATTCTAATTTATATTTTAGTTATGATTTTTAATAAAAAGTATTTTTTTTTTAATTTATGTGTGTTTTATTCATAACATCATGTATTATAAAATAGAGGGGGTACTTTTTAAACACTAACTAGCCTTTAACCCGTGCGTCCGCACGGGTGTTATTTGTATAAATGTCAAATCTTTTAATTAATTTGTCTGATATAACTGCATATATGTTGAGACTTAATATTCGATATCCGTTATCCGATCTCGGATCTGATCCGCTTCGAAAAACGGATATTCGAGGATCTTGATAGTGATTTTACTGATTCGACTGACCTAGGTACAAATTCATATATTTTTAAGTCTGGATATCCGGATTCGAATATTATTTAAAATTTAATTTAGTTATCTATGTATATTATATACACTTTTATATAAAATAACTAAAATTTTAATTTTATTAAATTTTAGTGATTTTTAAGTTTTTTAAATAATAATTTTAAATAGACTAAATAGATGGTTAATAGTTAGTTTTTAATTAAAAAACAGGTCTGGATATCCGCGTGTATTTGGATTTTAGTTCGAATATCCTAACCCCGAATATCCGGATCCAGATAAAAATTTTACGAATCCGACGAATGCATATCCGAATCCGTATATCCTAAAATACCTCAGATATTTGATACGTCCTAGACCTAACTGTGCATATGAATTATATGGTGATTAAAATTTTTAAATTTTTAAATTATATAAGTTATTCTTATTAGATATATATCGTACAAATGAATAATACATTGTATTTTTTTGTATATATAACCATTTATAATAAATATTAGTATGTATTTTTAGTCACTAAATTGTTATGGAAAGTTGCATGATTTTGTTATTATAAATGAATAAGTTCAGATTATAATCGAAAATTATTAACATTATTTTTTTTGTAGTTCAAATATTGTTGGGTATCTTATATGAATATGAATAAAAAAATAAAACTAATTTAATGTTATATATATGTAATTCTATTTTTATAATAAAAATTTGGAAACACATATACACTTTTTTATGAAATCTTCAATTATAATAACAAATGTTGGTAATGGGCTTAGCCCAGATTTTTTCTTGTTAAAAATTATTGTTTGGATGCATGGATAATATCCAAATTTTTATGAAATTTTCAATTATAATAACAAATGTATGTAATGGGCTTAGCCCAGATTTTTTCTTGTTAAAAATTATTGTTTGGATGCATGGATAATATCAGTGGCATTACTTGTAAATACTAAGTAAAAATAAGGGTTATTTTCTATTTGTACTTCAGTTTTAATAGATTAGATATCAGACTACAATGCTCTTGCTCTCACATTTCCCATAAAGCTATAGAGTTTCTTGGATACAATTTATTTTTTACAGAGTAGACTAATCACAAAGTAGTTTTAAAAGGTGATCAAGGAGGAGAAGAGCCACAAAGCAATTAAAGTTTCTTGGTTTTGATAGGTTTCTTCAATTTGGATGATTTAATTGGGGTCTCCTTGAAGGCAGAAGGGCAAAGCTCATTGATACTACAAACTCCGCAGCGTGGTCTTAGCGGTGTGCATATCTTTTGTCCAAAACCTACCTGTATGAGTTTCAGACCCAAAAATGAAGAAGGGGATTCAGTGAGGTTATGCAAAGGACATGTTCATAATATTATGTTCATGCATCTCTAAAGTTAGTCTTACCAAAAGAAAGTTAATAGCGACCCATTCTTCTTTTGGAAGCCATTGTTGCAGAGCTACTCTAGTTTCCTCAGGGGAGGAAGTTTTCTGGTCAATAACAAATTAGAAGTAGTGACAAAGAGCAGAAAAAAAACACTAATAGAAATTTTAGTAAGTGTTAAGAGCTAATCTCGTGTAGCATGATGTTTGAGAAGCACCTGTTTTGTTCCTGGTTTAGACACCCAACCAAGCCGGTTGCAAATGCGATGCACATGTGTGTCTACGCAGATCCCTTGAACATCATTCCATGCTATATGCAAAACCTATTGCACATATGACAAGAAACCTTTGAGAACATTTAAAATGTGCATCTCTCTTACAGAACTGACTAGTGTTTCCAGGTTTACTAGATGAGCAATCTTAGGACCAACTCCTGGGAGTGAGAGCAACTCTTCCAAAGACCTTGGAATGTCACCGTCATATTTCATGAGACAAATCTTTGCAACTTTCTTCACATTAGTAGCCTTTCTAGTATAGAACCCGACCTAAAAGCAGAGGGAAAGTAAGTTTCTTATCGAGATTAAATTGACAACAAAACATTTCAGTTTTAGTGTTTCTCATTCCTTTCCATTATCTTGAAAACTTTTCGTAAAGCCATAGAGGCCTTCAATAACAAGAAGTAATATAACGTACCGGGTAAATCAGTTCCTTGATGGTTGATTCATCAGCTTTATCAATGGCCTCAGGAGTGAGAAGGCCATTTAGACGAAGACGTTCTACTGCCGCTGCATATTAGAAGTCAGATATACTAGAGTGGTGAAACTAAGCGTTGTCCCAACATGGGCTAAGCAGATCAAAGTGAAACCTCACCACCAGTTACATGATCTTTAGTCTGACTTGAAAGAAGTGTTCCTATAAGAACATAAAATCGCCTTTGCTAGAAATAATAAGAGATAAGGTGAGAAGCAAAGAAAAAAAACAAGAAGGGCAAAGGCTATTTTGAATTTATGAAAAGTGGAAACAACGTGGAGTAAGACATTCTACCTTGGGAGGTAAAAAGCTTCCGGTTCTGTCACAATTTACAGAATCAACCGTTGCCTCTTCTGAAGATGTCATTTTTCGAATACACTCGAGCATCTTTTCCCAGTTTTCAGGTGGTCTGCCTAGACACCATTAACATCTTAGGAGCATCCCATTTCCCATAAAGAATCCAAGATGCTACTAAGAGTAGTAGTATCTCATGAAATCAAACCTGCTGTTGTGATTGACGATGCGGCACTGCTAGCTTCTGTTGATTTTATATATGAGTTTAGTTTCGACGTCTCTGCAAAACCATTCCAGACAAGAGTTTCTGCTATAAGTTGGGGTGTAGCCACAACAAGTTTTTGGCTCAATCCCATTATATGTTTGAATCCGTTAGACATCTCAAATGTAACTTATCTGATAAGAAATGTTAAAATTTTGTTTCTTTACATAAAAGGGGAAAATGTAACTGTATAGTACACTAAGACTTACTAGATGAAAAATCTTCTATATCTGGTAATAATCCACACATCTCCTGCATCATTACATAAACGAATAAAAAATGAAAGTTTAATCAGAGAAAAGTTTTTTTGAAAAAAATGATTGTCTACCAAGCTCTGAATTCTCAAGAGGTATCATAGCATTTACAAATGTATACAAAGTGTTTCTCTTTTTCAGAAACTGTTTACAGGACAAAGAGATCAAAGAATTGGCTACAAAGCTCTAAACTCTCAAGATCTATCATAGTATCCAAATTTTCCAAAACCCTATCTGAGAAAGAAATTGTTATGAATATCACAAGTTAAATATTATTTTTAAAAAATTGCTCAATCAAAAATATATTAATATTTGGGTTTACAGTTTAGTGATTATTTAGTGTTAAAATAATGGGTTTGAGTTTCTAAATATTTTATAGATATTTAGAAAAAAATAGTTTAGTTTATTTTCATCATAAATTTAGTTTATTTTTAAAATAGTTATTCATTAATGGTAAATTCGAAAATTAGTATTAAACTTGTTGATGAATTGAAATTTTACCATTTTAGAATGTAAGCAAAGTGAAAAAACATTACTTTACAGCCATTGGTTTCTCTGTTTGAATCTTTCTCCACAGGCTCCAAATCTTCCTGCTTTAGCTTTTTCTTCCTTAGAGGTGATACTCGACTCTCAGACCCGGAAGCTCCATTGGCTGATTCTGATACCAAAAAAAACAAGCATCGAATGAAACAATCTACGCCATTCAATCAAAATACAAAATTCACCATAAACCATACCTGAATTGGAATTAGAACGAAGAGTTAGGGATTCTGCGGAGATGGATTTGGAAGACGATCGAGTAGAGTACGTCCGGCGATTCATAGCAATAAAAGCTCGACCGGCAGTGATGAGAATCATAGAGAGGAGCTACCTAACTTTTATTCAAATTCAGATGATGCAAACCTGCCCCCTCCATATTTATTGCTTTCATGGGCCGGAACTCAGTGATTTTATTGGGCCCATATAATTTCAAGCCCAGTTATAGCTTTGATTGGGTCGATATTTGAATAAGGGTTGCAAATAATACCCAAATCATTTGAGTCGCGCCTTCTTACAAAAGGCAAATAAAATCAATTTTATAAATATATATTAAGTTAAGTAATTAGCTTATTGGACAGAACGTTCTCTTTAGGCCAGGTGTGTAGCCTTTTAAGGGCATGTTCAAAGGGGGCACACTAATTAGTGTGCTTAGGGTTTAAATATTAGTAAAATAATGTATTTTGTTTAAGAACATGGGGAATACTCAAAGGGAGATCACTTTGTTTAAGGGTGTGCTTAAAATTTAAAAATTAATAAAATAATGAGAGAAGAAAATTTATATACTAAAATTGATGTGAAAATAAAAAAAACACAAAATACAATTCCAAATTAAACATACAAACATTTTATTGAATTAAACATACAAACATTTTATTTAATTATTTCTTAATTAAACATACAAACATTTTATTTAATTAATACAACATTTATTGTGCTTTGTTTTCGTTTTAATTTTGGCCCAATACCTGCTTCCCACGTACACAAGCACAGACCCTTAGCACTGCTCTTCTTCTGGAACTCCAAAACTGATCTTAGCCCATTTTTAAATTATATCTTATTATTTTAAGCCCAAACACATGGTTAGTGTTCCCCCTTTGAACATGGCCTAAGGGTTAGACCATCTCAAACATACTTCTATTTTTATCTTTATATTTTTTTCCTACTTTTAAAGAACTCTAAGCAAAAACACCTTTTTATACTATTAGAGATGTCTTTTATAGAAAAAATATAAAAAGTATATATATTAAAAATACTCTTAAGGGAAAGCCGAAAGGGTTAGATCCTGTGGATCCCACCACTGTCTCCATTATGGCTCGCACCACGAGTGCTAATCTGCAAACCCAGTTTTTAGTTTTACACAGCTACGTAGTGTTCGAATGGTGTAGTTGGAGAAGAGTAGATCTCATGCACATGTAAATTTGCTGCAGTTAATTCATCATTCAATGTTTTTATGTTAAATGTTAGAAAGTGAGAGATTTGTATGCAGTTCACACCGATATATATTTGAAGCTGTTTATCCATTTTTTTTTCTTTTCTTGACTAATAAATTATTTTATTACATTTTTTTAAATTTTAAAATATATTTATTAACTTTTATAAAGACAATATCATTTTATTTTATTGACAACTTAAACAATATAAAAATTATTATTATATACTTATTCTCTTTTAATATATTTTATTATATCTTTTATTGTTTAAATATATAATCTATTTTATTTGAACTATTTTTACCATTTAAAATTATAATAATTTTTTGACTTTAATCTTTCCTACTTGATTTACATCTCTTCTGCTTGATCTTCATTTGTTATGCTTAAATTGCTTGAACTGCATTTATTACGCTTGAACTGCTTTTACCATTCAGAACCATAAATTTAATTATTTCTTCCATTTTTATTAGATGATGTTTTGCATAAGTGCATAAATATTAAAAAAGTTACAATCTTTTAACAAGTATTTTTAAATATAAAATTTTAAAATCATTCAACCAATTATAAAAAAAATTGTAAAATTTAATTGGTTGAAGAAGTTCCAATAAAGTTAAAAATAACCTTAAAATTTCAAAACATCATATATTTTGAAACAACATAAACTTTTTAAAAATATCATGTAATTTGAAACGGATGAAGTATTTTTTTCTCAAAAATATTGAGAGTATATAACTTTTCTGAATAGTAATATGTGTATTCGTTGGAATTTAGTTTTATTTACTCCTATAATTCAATAGGTTCATTTTCAACTTTAAGAAGAAAAATATCTTAACATTTAACTTGTAGATATGCATGGAAAATGGACTTAAATGTAGTAAATATTTGGACCATGTATTAATAATTGTGAGCTCAACAACAATAATGATGTGACTTGGTAATCTTTCCCACACCATCTACATTATAGAGCAACAAAGACAAGGGGACGTGGGTTTGTTGGCCTATATTCATCTTCAATTTTAGGATCTCTCTCTCTCTCTCTCTCTATTCGTTTTCATTCACGTGTCTTCCAACTGTATATCTTTGGTGTCACAACCATGTCCTTACACTGACACCATTGCTTCTCACATTCACACAAAGGGACTCCTTAACAACGTGACAATTATATATTTGCTCGTAACATCATACATGGCCCCGTACTCAAGCCTGATCATCGCCATAACTAGTGGTACCCATCTATCTATCGATATCTACATTTTAGAACTGATGGCTAGTTAACGAGGATACGTGACTTGAAAGTTACGGATGATTAAGAGCCTCAGAATGAGAGTGGATTTATGAGTTTGATCTTTTTAGCGTTAAAATTATAAAAAATATTTATCTATTAAAAAATATTTTGTTTTATATTTTAACTACAGAAAATAAATATAAATGATATAAATTATTATTTTTAAATTATCGAAGACTATTATAGGAGAAATAAATATTATCACATTTTAAAATGAGATAAAGACCAAAATAGATCTAAAAAAATTTTATCCAAAAAATAACAATTAAAGAAAAAATGACCAAAATATATTTTATTAAAGGATGTAAATATTTATTTATACCCCTTGGGTTAACTAATCTAAATTTAAGGTTTAGAGTTATGGGGTGGGGTTTTGGAGGTGAGGTTTAAAATTAAAATAAAATAAAAATATTTAACTTTTTAAAATAAAAAAATGTCCATATTGGTCATTTTTTTAGAGGCTATTTTTGTGACAAAAATTCAAAAATGTGATTTTCCCTTTTAAAATTATATAAGTTTTCTTATATAAACAGGTGTTAGATAATCATTTCTTCCACATTATCATTGATCTTGGATTAAGTATTTACCTTTCACATTTTGAAATTATTTTAACATTTAATCTTTAAATTATGTTCTAAATTTATTTTAATAAATTTAATTTTATTATATAATATTGTGTTAATTTTAAGAAATTATAAACTAACTAATTTAACTCACTGTCAGATGATCTGAATTTGAGTTTATATATTTAAACTTATAATAAATGAGTTGAATTTGCTATTTTATGAAAAATCCAAATTTATTATGAATTCAATCGAGTTGAAGGAGTTTATCATTTTGACACCCCTTTACAAATTAATGTTCGATCATTAAAAACCGATAAAATCTTTTTCTATAAAAAAAAAATTTCTCTAAAATCTTTTAAATTTTGGAGTAATGATAATTGATACGAAAGTAATTACTAGGGGGCGTGAATTTTGATTACGGTCCCAAATATTTAATATGACATTTAGTCACGCGAGAAGATGTTACCATCCATCATCATCATGGACGTACATCCAGCTCATTGCGGCTATTATAAGTAAACCACATCGACTCTACATCTCTCTCCCGACAAGACAGTAAACTGAAAAGAGATACAGAGAGAAACACAGAGTGGCCCTGACAATATTAAAAAAAAAACATAACTGAGAAAAAAGTGAGTGATGGGTTGTGTTAATCGCGAGAGTTGGAAGAAACTTGAGAGGAAGAAGAGCAATGTGTTGCTGGAAGGCTACGTGGAGACTCTTGCCACTCTGGATAACCAATACGATCTGACAAGATCCAAGAGCTTGACTGATGACGATCTTGAAGATCTCAAGGGTTGTCTAGATCTTGGTTTTGGTTTCAGCTACGACGAGATCCCTGAGCTCTGTAACACTTTACCTGCTTTAGAGCTATGTTATTCCATGAGCCAGAGATTCTCTGACGATAAACAGAACAACAACAAGTCACCGGAAAGTTCGTCGGTGGAGCATCCTCCGGTTGCTAACTGGAAGATATCTAGCCCTGGTAAGTAATCTCATATACATTGGTTTGTTGCTTAGTAGTGTTAGTGTGTGAACAAGTGTTAATGTTTCCTCAGGTGATAATCCGGATGATGTGAAAGCTAGGCTCAAGTACTGGGCACAAGCCGTTGCCTGTACTGTCCAGTTGTGCAAGTGATTCTAGTGAAAGATAGTTGTTTACATGAACATTGTCTCATCCACTGTTCAGCTGAGGAGGAGGTCTGGAATTTAACTGAACATCTATATTTGATTCTTGACTATAATTACCATGTATCTGTTAATAGTATCCTAGTCTAATGATTTTTATGAAAGGAAATAAATGTATCACTAAATAAAAAAAAAACACACATCAAATTCTTTCTTATATCCCTGATTCCAAGAGCATTCATTTCACTAACCTGACTGGATCATGGACCTACTGAGGTAACTAGCTAATCTAACTGAGTGTGATGTTGATAGATGACTTGCGTTTTCTATAGCTAGATAAGAAAGTTGGCTTGTTGTTCTTGTGCAGACTTGTGTGTTATGAGAGATATCACTAACTGGTTAAGGACCGCTACTTGCTGAGGTAACTAATCCTAACTTGGTAACTGGATCAACATAACCTTCTTTATGAAGGATATAGCATTACTATTTCCAACTTCGTCAATGTGTGATGCTCCTTGGAGTGGGAGGAAGAGAAAGAAGATAGATGATTTCAGATGTAATTTGTTTCATCTTCTTCGTTCTTCAGTAACTGTCTTAGTTGGTGAATAAGTTGATGATTGATACTGATCCTAGATGCTGTGAAGATGAGTAAATCATGTTCTGGATCTTGATTGTGCGTGTAATAAGCTTAAGTAGCTTCTTATGAATGTTGTCTCCACTCTAAAAGCATAGTCCTGAAGGGGCTTAAAGGCAGACTTCAAAACACAAAGCCTCTTAATTAATGAAACATTAGACTCATGTTCATGCAAGTGTTGGTTTTAGACAAGTCACTGCTTTTGATTGAACTATATACAATATAACAGTTTCAAGTTAGAGTAGCACTAGTTAAGTAATCAATCACATTCTAGCTGCACTTTAGAGTTCAATTTTTCAACTCTTTGTGACCTGGAACATAACATACCAAATAGGCCTGGACAAAATAACTGAAACCGAATAACCGAACCGGAACTGAACCGAAACATTAGAATCTAGAACCGAACTGAAACTTTTAAATACTCGAATAGTTTCTATATTTTTATATCTGAAATAATCGAACCGAATCGTGAACCAAAAGATCTTCTAGCCTCTTTTCTGATACCCACAATACCCGAACCAAAACGATACCCGAAATGCCTAGGACTAATACCATGTGTAATTACAAAGAGGAAACAAAAGGAATCGCCAGTCTTTATATTTACAATAAGGCCTAACTTAAAAGCCCTTTGGGCCACAGAATATAAAGTAGAACCAAAAGTCTAGCATAAAAGCCTTTGAGACATACTTTTGTTTAAGAACTGTTTATGGGCTTTTTTAAAATAATTATTTATGGGCCTCATGAACTTATATGGGTGAAGATATAAGAGGGTCAATATAAAAGAAACGAAAAGTCCACGAAGGAAATTAAATACGAAGAAGCTGTATTGTATTGGTCATAGAACTGACCAACAAACTCACTCTCAAATTTTCTCTCTCAACTTCCTCCGCTCCCTCGTCGTCGTCGTCGCCGGCCCGGTGGTTCCTGTCATCTCCTCCGCCGTATAAGATCAGGCCGCGAGGGAGAAGGAAGATGATGACCGTCAATTCCTCCATCTGCGCAAGATTCACGCTGATTTCGTTTCTCACGCTCGTTGTCTGCGTCTCTTCGAATCCAGGAGTGTTCAACGTTAAGTACCGTTATCCTAGGCTTCAAGGCTCCCTCAGCGCACTCAAAGAGCACGATGACAAGCGCCAGCTCACAATTCTCGCCGGAATCGATCTACCTCTCGGTGGAACTGGTCGCCCTGATATCTTAGGGTTCGTTTCTCTATCTCTAAATATTTTAGCTTACAATTCTTTTTTTTTAAAATACAAGTAGGTTCTGAGCTAAAGCAAATAATATTAGTTTTGTCCCAGTCTTTCAAATCGAACTAGGGACCTAACACAATAGCAGTCTTCCTTTCATGTTGAGAGACAATTCTCTCTGGCTGTCCTGAGTTTAATGGAGTCCTAAACAATTTAGTAAGATTTGTTAAAAAAATTTTTTTAACAATTTTAGGAGCCTTTTCTAATACAAAATTTTTGAAAAATTTTGGGGTCTGTAGGCTAATGTTTTATTTGGCTATGCTGAGAGCCATTCCTGATTGAATCCCGTTGATCCCCAGTTTGGAGCTAAAGCTTGTAATATTAGTTTTGTCCCAGCTTGTGAATTGAACTGGGGACTTTTGACATGATAGTCAGAGTACTTTTTTGTTGAGCTAATGACCTCTGAAAACAATTTGCTTAATTGAATCCCATTGATCTGTTTGTGTGCTCTCTCTTTTTATCATTTGAAGGTTGTATTATGCGAAAATCGGAATTGGGACACCTGCGAAGAGCTATTACGTTCAAGTAGACACAGGGAGTGATATCATGTGGGTTAACTGTATACAGTGCAAACAATGTCCAAAAAGAAGCAATCTTGGTGTAAGCCTGACTTTTGGAGACTTCTGTTTCTGTAGTTGTGCCACGTTTCTTATTAAAAGCTTTGTTTTTTTTTTTGCTATGTAGATCGAGCTGACACTGTACGACCTTGAGGAATCAGAAAGTGCGAAGTTGGTTTCTTGTGATGAAGACTTTTGCTACCAGATTAGTGGTGGTCCTCTCTCTGGCTGCAAAGCTAATATGTCTTGTCCTTATCTTGAGATTTATGGAGATGGGAGCTCTACGGCTGGTTATTTTGTTAAAGATGTTGTGCAGTATGATAGTGTAGCTGGTGATCTCAAGACTAAAACGGCTAATGGGAGTGTCATATTTGGGTAAGTCAATCTCGCTTCAAGATGCTGCTACATAGACTTTGCATAGACACTGAAAAGAGCACAAGTTTTCCTTGCTTGTGGTCATTGTTTTAGATTAACCCCAAAAATACATGGTAAAGGCTGTAAAATTGATTAATTGGCAAACAATTCATAAAGCACATACGTAGGCCAAACAGATAGAAGTTGATTGGTTAGTGAAATAGTCTTTAAGATTCTTACCGAACTAAGAGTGCATCCTCGAATCTGTTCTCTGTCTTTTTTTTCAATATTAAAGTAACATGTGAATAAGTTCTCCACCATGTGTGGTGATATTCTCGTGGAGTGAATATGTTCCACACCATGTCTGGAGATACTCTCGTGGAGTGAATAAGTTCTACTCCATGTCTGGTGATTTTCTCGTGGAGTGAATAAGTTCTACTCCATGTCTGGTGATTTTCTCGTGGAGTGAAGTATCACAGATAAATAATGTGCCTTACTAAAATATATTTTGTTTTATTGATTTGCTTATTGTGGTTAGGTAGATCAGTTCACTTCTTTGTTATGTATCTTTCAAATCCTTAAAATTCTGTAAAAAAGTGTTATATTCTAGCTGTCCATTTCAATTTTTTATCATTCCTCTTTGCAAGGAAGTTTAATGCGTCATTCCTCATTGTCTCTTACATTTCTTAATGTTCTAACTGTAATATGATTTTGAAGGTGTGGTGCTAGACAGTCAGGAGATCTTGACTCTTCTAATGAAGAAGCACTTGACGGAATACTTGGATTTGGAAAAGCTAATTCCTCAATGATATCTCAGCTGGCGTCGTCTGGAAGAGTGAAAAAGATATTTGCTCATTGCTTAGATGGAAGAAATGGGGGTGGTATATTTGCCATTGGACGTGTTGTACAACCAAAAGTAAACATGACACCATTGGTACCCAATCAGTATGTCAATATTGTTTCTTTTTCAGTTTCTTTTTGTGAAATCATATGCTGGAAATGAAATCAGTGCCTTACAATCTAGGTAGAAATCTTAGTGAGATAGGTAGACACGGCCACCATGCCAATCTTGTTATAGTCCTGCTTTAGGCTAATTTTACACGCTTGCTGAGATATAAAGCTCTTGGTGTACATTGGAATCGCTGGAGTGTTAGATTGAATATTCTTGCGTTTATTGAAGTGGAGAATGTACTCGATTCTCTAGTTCTTTTCTGTTAATGGACTATTTTCCTTTTTGATTGTAGACCACATTACAATGTCAATATGACAGCAGTTCAAGTTGGTCAGGAGTTTCTAGATATCCCAGCTGATTTATTTCAACCGGGAGATAGAAAAGGAGCAATAATTGACAGTGGTACAACCTTGGCCTATCTTCCAGAGATAATCTATGAACCATTGGTGAAGAAGGTACATTGCAATAAAAACTTTAAGTTTTCAAAAAAAAAAATTCTGTAGATTATTTTCTCATAAATCTGGATCTCCCTTGTTAGATAACCTCGCAAGAGCCTTCTCTGAAAGTTCACATAGTTGATAAAGATTACAAATGCTTTCAGTACTCTGGAAGGTTAGTTTTATGTCTTGAATTTATGATTAATACTGCAAAACCGTGAATTGCGTACCTTACACAATGGCTTTACTTATGAAACCACATGTTACCTTTGCTGCCAGAGTTGATGAAGGGTTCCCGAATGTCACATTCCATTTCGAAAACTCGGTTTTCCTCAGGGTTTATCCTCATGACTATCTGTTCCCTTATGTAAGCATATTCAGCCCTTTTCTAGTTGGTTTGTCGCACCAGGCTACCTATTTCGCCTTGTACTCATGAATCTAATTTCTTAAACAGGAAGGGATGTGGTGCATTGGTTGGCAAAATAGTGGAATGCAATCCAGAGATAGGAGAAACATGACACTTTTGGGAGGTACCATTAAGAATACTCACAAACCTTTCTTCATCTAGAATCCTCTTTTTCATTAGCAAGCTCTAGATCTTGTGTTGTGTCTCGTCTCATCTCTACCCTTGTAAATTAAGATCTATAGTTTGCAATGCATTACTAAAAACCATGACTCAAAGACAAAGTTTAGTGATTCTTGCACCCTCTTTGAATCTGATGCCCACAATATCTTACATTCCCTTTGCAGATTTGGTCCTTTCAAACAAGCTTGTTCTCTACGATCTAGAAAATCAGCTCATCGGGTGGACTGAGTACAACTGTAAGTGTTAGACCGATCAAGATTCATGTCTCACAGTTTTTGTGAAAGATTACGTCTTTGTCATGTCTCTTTCTCTCTGTACAGGCTCATCAAGCATAAAAGTAAAAGATGAAGGAACAGGAACAGTTCATCTAGTAGGCTCACATTTTATCTCTTCTGCATTTCCTCTAGATACCTCTTTGCTTTTACTGTTGTTACTTCTTCTCATCACTCTTTTCTTCCTTTAGTTGAGACAACTTATAGTTTCTCCTTTGTATATAGATTCAACATATTATTTGCCCAAATGGTAAAAAGGTGGTCTGAATATAGATAATAGAAAGATAATCCAGCAGATTGATGAACAGATAGTTCTATCTTTATTGATTTAAAGCATTTTATTGATAATTCACTCGCATTGAAACGACCAAGAAAGAGGAGTCAGAGCAAACTGGTGTGAGTTGGAGTAGTTGAAAGAGAGAGTCTGCATTGGACTCAACGGCAAGCCGTCATTGACGACGCAGTTTCCGGCGGAAGAGGAGAGAACACGGAGGAGTGTAGGGTCCACAAGCGACTGAGGAAATCCTTGACATTTCAAACGGAGGTTGATGATTGGACACATTGGACAGTTGTTCATCATCTCAACTACGAACTTTGTTCCTTCTCTCGTCTGCACCACCGTTGGTTCGCTGCTTTTGCTCTCACATTTTTCTCCAAAACCTATACATTTTGATCCTCACTCACATGTCTATATACTATGGTTACAATTCAAAGTTTGAAGTTACCTGTTTGAAGAAGCAAGAGAGCAAGAGATGACCAAAGTAGGAACTTGAGAGATATTGACATTTTGAGCTCGACACAAGTAGAGAGAACTAGGAAAGCGTTAAACTCCAAACGTGAGTATAAATACACATACAAAGTGACATGTGACCATTATATGTATACATTACACGCGTTTGTGTGTGTGAAGGAATGAGTCAAGGGATACGACCAATAATGGTCACATGCACAGAGAACCAAAACCAAATGAGTTATGATGACTTCTTCACATGTGTGTCAGACTGAAGAAAACTATGCACCTCTTTTTTCTGACTAAACTTAATCCTTTGTTGAATCTCTAATCACAGTACTTACCAGATATTAAAACTGATTACTGGCTAGCATTACATGGATATAAATGGAACCATTATGTCTACAGCTAATAAATAAAGAGAACCAACATAGAGGAAGAAGAGAATGCTGCTTTTTTTAACTAACCCAAGAGTGTAACTAATTATTATCTGTACAAGAAATGGATTGTTACAAAACCTTTGGGACTGAATCGAACAATACGATCCCAAGTCAGAGAACAAAGAACAAAGTTTTCAAATAATTACCTCTCAGGCCTCTGTCCACTCTTTTAACTCACAGGGAGAAGCATAAATATTTGCCTGTTGTTCTTCAGCTTCTGTGTCATTAACAACACCCCGACATCTTGGGAAGCCACAGTAACATGCAAGCCGCTCATCAATTGAAAAGAACCTTCAAGTTTGGAGATAAAAATATCAGCAAATGATAAGAGAATTTCAAAGGCACCTGAGAAAGAAAGAGCAAGATTAAAAACCTATAATCGTAGGTCAGCTCTTCCCATTTTGCGACATCCCTCTTCGCAAATATTATAATATGATCATCATCATTAACCCTAATTACTCTTGAATAGCAATTTGGCTGTACAGAAGCAATTCCACAAGTAATGTGATGATATTGCAGATGTTAACTAAGTCAAATTCAAATACTCAAAAATAAAGTAATTGACCATACCTCACATGAGTGATTGATCAGATGGGCGATGCTCCCTGTCCTTGTTGCATCTATGACCCGCTCATTGTCAATTCTAAACATGTAGGTCCCCGCACCCTATATCGTATAATTTATTATTTGCTAAACTGATATTTTACAATTCCATACTCAAACCGAAAATATCAGAGCCACAAAATCAGAGAGTGAAAATTGGGACGAGGTGCCAAGGGAATGATAAAATAATGTTCCAGTGCTCAAGTAAAACAAAAACAGTTAATATGGTTCCATTTGATAAACCACAGATCCATGTGCCGATAATTAGTTCAAATATTGCTAACATAATCTTCTATCGAGTATAAAATGTACAAGGTCAGATACGCACCACCATTGAGTTGTATATAAGATGTTCTCTCTTGTCAGCTATTGAAGGCCTAACGAGTTCTCCAGTGTATTCAATAACCTGCACCCACCCAATTCACAACATCCTCATGACTGACACTTAGCCATACAAGAATTGACAGTTCAGGTTAAGAGTGCTAACCATATCTCCTGCCCTATGTGGAAGCTTTGCAAAGATACCAAAACCATGAATTCCTGATTTCCCTGTAAAAGAAATGAAGCGTATGAACGAAAAGGACCAGAAATAATCAGTTTTGAGACATAAGGTAGGCTTAATGGGAAACGTTTCATCTAAGTCATAATCAGTAGAAACGATTACGACATTCACACAAATGCACCATGCATCCCAAGAACTCAAGAAGAAGAAAAACTAGAAGTATTAATTTCTTACAAAATTCCACTAATTTGATCTTCAAAAGCATCCCACCCCACCCAAAGGACACGATGATATGTGGCAACATACAAGAAATTTTGAACGAGTAGTAACATCTTTTAGGATTGCTGGTTAAATGCTTACCAAATGCTAATCTCTTCCTGTATGTTTCCTTCATGTATCTATATTTCTCGGCCATAGATAAAATCTTGCTTGGAGTAATTATCTGAGACACCTTTGATCCATGTATGCGTTCGTACGTTGAAAATTCATGTCGAGAGTATCCACCAACGATATACGGCTGATTTTCAACAAATAATCGTTTTGAAGAGGCACCAGCAAGAGCTTCGGGTTCCTTTCGTCCTCTTCTTCCAAGATAGTTATAAGGCTCTACCAGAAACAGAGGAAAAAATGTTAGCAATTCTGCAAGATACTGCTATAACTGGCATATAGAGTGCGCCCTTAGATGTGAACATGAATACAAGCAAGGAAAATGTGAAAAAAAAATACATGAGACAAGATCTCTGAGCATAAATTGTAAAAGCCCCCAGAGAATAATGTAAGATCAGTGAAGATAACATTGCCACATATGAGGTAAGAGAATAACTAGCAACACAATTCCATCTCAAAGAGGTGCTGTAAATCTACACTTTATTTCAAACAGGTATAGATTAATGCAACTGCATACCAGTACGAGCACACCCAGATGGATTAGGAGGTGGGACATAATTCGCCGTATTATGAACAGGTTTGATCATGTACTCTGTTTCTAGGTGGTTATTTGATGTTTGTCTATGCCTCTTGCAAAATGAAAGTTGGCGAATGCACTGATCTGCTTCATCCTCCTCCATTGATAGAAGAAAAAGCCTATCCTCATCCGCAAGCTACAAGAATGCAATCATAGTTAAAAAACATCTTTTAGTGAATTCTGTGTGGTTGAGTAAACTTATAACATATATGAATGAATGCAGAATCTCATGAACCCCTATAGGACATGAAAGTACCTCAACACAAAGACCAGCAGCTCGTGCGCATAGTGGATGATATGCCACTCGACAAGAACTGTTTGAACACTGAAAATATGCAGCTCATTACTTTTTTCCTTCCAAGTGTCAGTGATATTGCTTACATTTGCATTGGGATTTTTTTGCTCGAAAATACTCTTATATGAAGGATACACAATGAGTCATTGTCTTGTCATCAAAAGAATTCTTACTTGGATACAAGCTCCATAAGACACCCCGCAGATGCTGCACAATAACTTCCAACGATCCTATTTCAAATGTTAAGAAAATAGCACAACTAATTAAACATCATGCGGCTAATAGAAATCATACTATGTTACGAAGGCCACTGACTCTATCTGAGGCAACAGATGTAATGGAAACTGAAAAGGAATAATTCAAACCTTATTGACTTTATTAACCCCATCAATGGGTTCCATCTTCTTGACATCCGATAAGCATGTTTCTGAATAATATCACATGGGTTACTCACATATCTTTGAAAATAAAAGCATAAAAGAATAATCCATAGTAGAAAGGATACACATCAGAATAATATAATAAAAGGTCAAGAGTGAACCTGGGATCCATATGGCACACGCCAGGTGAGCCCAGCGCCCATCAGTTGTCGGCTTCATAGCGCCACCTGAAAGATCTTTTGTTAGTCGCTGATGAAAGCATATAAAGACTCCATACCGAACAGGTTTGATCGAGTTACCAACTACAGGACAGAGACAACATCGTGGAGGAATATCAACAGCGCCAGGACGACACAAGTTGCATAACCACAGAAAACCATCACGGGGTTCCAGCTGCCCATAGCATCTAGTATGGACCTAGATCAAGTTCAGATCTTTAGCATCACCTCGAAGAAGAAAGGATAATAGCCAGTGCAGCCACTGTAGAGTAGAGATCTTAAGTGACATAAGAAAGAAGGATCAATACCATCATTCTACATTTATCACATTGCAGGAACAGATTGTTTTCATATTCCTGCAGACAAGAAATTCTAAGTCAGAGCTAACTTATTAACACGTCCGATATTAAGATAAGCATAAACATTTCATCACGAGCGAAACATTGTTAACCTCATCCATGTGGCAGACATTGCACTTGTCAATATCTTTCCAGTCAACCCGTACAGGTCGGTAACCAGTAGGATGATCTTGATACTTCCCCGAACTATATTTGCGCTGAGAAACCTTTGAGATTGGTCTGGATTGTAATAGCCCCTGCAGTGAGGTCAAGCCTTATCGTAGAGCATCAATGGGAAAGAATTAAATTTAAGTAAGAAACCTAAAATACAAAGAGATACGAAGAAAGATTTAATGCACATAGCTTGTAGGTCTAAAACTTCCATGAAAAAACATAAAAGATTCAAGCACCGAGTGTCTCACGAATGTGTACAACAGAGAACGTAGCGGAAACTCCTGAGAGTCGAGTGAATAAAGGAATAAAAAGAGACAAATTTGAAACAACTACATGAGATTCAAGAAGAAAATACCTGTACAAGTTTATCAACTTCTGGGTTGGAGAAGCCAAACATATCGGTACCAGATTCATGTAGTCCTTCACCCAACAAATCAGGACTATCCGAAGCATTCTGAATCTTTTTTATTTTATTATATATTTTATTCCAGCAGGCAGATGGAGTGTCTCCTTTGAACTGTAAATAAATCAAGTATCAATGTATCACATGGCTATAACAAACTTTATATGAGCCTTCCACCTAGAAAACTAACCTGCTCACCGCTATTTGTGGTCACTCTGAAGACAGGGCGAGTCTTTGACTCAGCATCTCTAAGCACTTCCATCTTGTACATGGCAGATGCACCAGGATCTGCTTGAAGTCAAAGCAAGAAATCGGGCATATTGATCAACTAATTCAATCATCCAAAAACAGAAACTGCCTGATTAATATAGAAACACCTTTAAGTGATATGAACTTTCTCATAGCTGTGTACCCTTCAGGCCAAGTATGATGACTGTCCTTAAAAAACTCAGAGTCAGTCACGATTCTGCCTGGAAGACAATTGATATACGCCAAACCATAATGAGCAGAGTCCATTCCAATCAAGAATGATACACAATACTTATAAGTTTCACACATTACCAAGATTTATTATCTGCAGATCTCCTATTGTATACAAACAATTTCCAAGTTCCGCTGGTCGCAACCAGACTTCTCCATCTTTTGTGTGATCATCACCAGAATTTGAGCTGTCCTCTTCTCCACTATTAGTCCTTTCAGAACAATCAGTATCAGCAACTTTTTGAAGTTGATCCATCCTTCCTGGAAGCTTAAATTCTTTTAGGTACCTGGGTAAGGTCAATTACAGCAATTTAGCACATGCATGAATGTTGATGTTCAGATGAACATAGGGAAGTGGTCTTATTTGCTAACAACTTCGCTAAATAGGCAAATTAAAAATGTAGAATGCCAGTGAAAAGCATGAGAACTTACATTTTTGCTTCTTCCATGGCCTGTTCAAACCGAGGTTGCTTGCACTTCAGGGGAGACCTTGAGAGAAGCCCTTGAAGAAATGAGACCGCTTGCTTGGCTTGTATTCTAGACAACCAAATGACAAAATGCCAATTTCCTCTCGATAAATATAATGTGTAACGTTCGTTTCAACAATTCCCTAGTAATAACAAACAATAACTCTAAAGGTTTAAGTAGATTTACTAACCTAGCAAAATCATGAGTGCCGAAAAACTGTACAAGGATTGAGTTGCCTCCAGGTGCCTTGTTGTTTAGACCTTTCCGCTTTACTACAACAGATTCATCCACAACAATCGCTGGCCACATAGCATGACCTGTCCGGAAAAGGTAACAAACATAGCAATATCGTTCTCAGTAGACATAACTGATTCTCTTCAGAACTTCTTTCAGAAACCAGAATGTTTGAAGCTAAGCAAATACATGCTAATCAGAAGAAAACAGAACATCGGTTTAGTATAGAGTTTTGACCAGTTAGTTTCGCCCATATGATGTCTCTAGGCTCAAAATCTTGACACCCTTCAAAAGAAGCAGCCAATACAACCATCTCATCATAATCTTGACCACCGACAGCCACATCATTACTACCAAACTTCAGATTTAACCGCTCCATCTCTTCACGAGAAATGAAATATTTGATCATTTCCCGACGAAGAGCTAACTCCTCAACATCTCCATCTCTATATTTAATCTGTAGAGAAAAGAAAAAGCCCTTAGATATACCGAAAACAATGACATGAAAAAAGATACAATAGACAGAAATTAACTTACAGTATGATGCTTATTCTCTACATTATATCCAAGGATAGAACCAGGATACCAATCAGCATCCAGCGGCCAAAAAACCTATAGAGGTTATAACAATCAAGTTGTAAACATTAAAATAGGATAGCTAAAGTACATAACCATAAAGCTTAACACTTGCCTTGCATTGCAGCCCAATGAAAGCTGTAGGATCAACACCATCATAACTTAACCTGAAATACAAACAAGGCACATAAAGTAATGACTTCTATCTAACAGGACCGTTCCTGGACAAATCCTAACGGTTCCATTCGCCTACAGCCCCTAAAATCTCAGGCCTGCTCTGTATCTAAGACTACACTGTTCGATGATCTTACGAACCTGATCCATTTCTTAGCGGTAGAAGAAGCTTGGAGTAACTTCCCTTTCGTCTTTGAAGATCCGTTTTGCTTATTTCCACTACACTTAGCGTTAATTCTACATCCTCTTAAAATCGGCGTGTTAGAGTTGCTTAAAGTAGTCGAATCTACTCCCAGTTTCATCAGCTCGCTATTACCAATCCTCCTTCTCTTCATCTTCTTCTCCTCCTCCTCAGGTAGTCGTCTCCTACGGCGACTGTAGACGCGAACAATCTCCGGTCTCGGAAGAGGACGCGACTCGAAAGCATCGGTAACTGGGAGCTTCTCGGCTTTGACCTTGTTGGTGTTAACACAGCACAGTGAAGAGGAGGAGGAAGAGGAGACGGAGTAGACGCGCTCAAGAGAGGCGTAGCGAAGCGGGAGATCAGCTTGGTCGTGGAGTTCGGGTTTGCTTTGGGTGTCTTCTTCTTCCTCGGGGACTCTCGCCATTGAAGATAGCTCACTCACTAGTTGTTGGTGATACAATGGAATTGAAATTGAAAAATTAGGGTTTAAGCAAAATTAGCAGAGGAGATCTCTTTCCCGCCGGTTAAAATTAGCAGGAAAGTTTTGTTTCCAGATCTGCTCCTCACTCACTCGAGTGTTTGTATATCTGTAAATGACAAGCAACAGTTTAGCAAAGACTCTGTCTGGATTAGAGTCTTTGAGACTCGACTTCTAATTGAATTTCGTTAGTTATTTTTGAGTCTTTTAAAGGAGAAAACCCTACCTTAGCCCATTCGAACTTGGGTTACAATGATTAGTAAAGGCCCATTTTTTATTTTTTATCTAGAGGCCCACTTTATTATTGTTTAATTACGGATTTGTAATACAAATCAAACCAATATATGCATATCGAATGAAAGTTATTTCATAAGATTCTTTTCATAAACTCAGATAAAACTTTTTATTTAACTACAAACAAATATGAATAAATAATTTAAAATATTTTCCAAAATAATAAAAGGAGAAAGTGATAAATTACAGTTTTTCAATGAGACAAAAATAGAAAACTTACGTAAATACAATAAGAAAAACAAATGAAAAGAAAATAAAAAAAGATTATTATTTGAGTATCAACTGGAACAGCAAGAGAAACCGGAGCTTTGTTTAGAGTCAGTGTCATCGTCCTTAACGAGACTTACCCGACTCACGGTGAGTTTATCTTTGTAAGTGTCCGAGTTTAGTTGCTTACGGCTCACGTTATTGTAGATATCAAGTATCACCTTCTCGAAAGCTGTTCTAACGTTGGTCGAATCAAGAGCCGATGTTTCCACAAAGAACAGTCCTTGTGCTTCTGCTAGAGCTTTGCCTTCTTCCACGCTCACTGCTCTTATGTTTTCTAGGTCGCACTTGTTCCCCACCAGCATTCTCGCCACCGTTGTGTCAGAATGGACTGCAACAACAATTAAAAAAAAAAGCAAGAAGCAAATGAATTGAGATTAGTTATCAGAAAGATATGCCAAAACTTTCAATTGATTTATATGAATAAGTGATGTGTTTTTACATATAAACAAGGTTCCTTTATGACCAATGATCAAAGAGCACATGAGGTTGATTTACACTCATGTGTTTTTCATTACAATGTTTTATCATCTTTCTATCTTTCTAAATTATACCACTATATTTGAGTGATATACTTTCTCAAGAGGTTAAAGAAGAATCTACTGTTGTGTCCTAACAGAAACATGTTCAAAAAATTTAGACAAAAGTCATCCCTTGACCTTTGAGATATAAGGGTATCATTATCCCAAAAACCTCAAAGTAGGGTTTTTATTTTTTTTTCCAACTGATTTTTTTTTTTAAAAAAACAATTGCGGGCTTCCACGTATCAGTGGGGTCCGTGAACGGTTCAAACAACCAACAGAAAACGTCTCTTTAATTAAGGCAATTAAGAGACAGTTTTTTGATATTAGTGGGCCTCCTCCCCCTAAGAGACCCACTACATACTCTGGATAATCATGCTCTCTAAGAGAGCCTCTAATAGAAGGTTTTAGTTACGAGATTCTCAAAATACATATATATAATTTTATATTAATATTTAAATGTAAAATTATTAATTTTACGAAAAACTTAACCCAATTAAATATTAATATAAATATATACATACATATATCTATTTTGAGACTCACGGAGTTAGAATGGAGGCGATGTAATGGACCAATAATACTACATACCGTGCTTAGCACTTAAAGCTACATTAGTAGGGGAGCTTAAAGGTTGCTTAGAGAAGGTTTTTATAGGAGGAAGCCCACCAATTAAGAAGAACCATTGCTAAAAACTTCAAAATAAGCATCCTATTTTCTGTGTTTCTTCAACTGTTCGCGGGCCTCATTGACACGTGACGGCCCGCGATTGGTTTACTTTTTTTTTTAAAAAAAATCAGAAAAAAAAAATTTAAACATCCCATATGGGATGCTGGGTTAATCATGCTCTTGGCAATCTTAATCTCCAGAGTTCTGCCAAAACTAGTTTAAAGTTCCATAATTCTAGTCAACCCTACGACTTTATTTAGCAAGATCATGTCATAATCGACCACACCGATATTCAATGGCATGATTCACATGCATCTCATCATTGTCTTCAAATCTCTATCAATCAGAAACGGAATCAACAAAAAAAAAGCTATGGAACAAAATGGAGACTCACTCTTGAGCTCATCGAGCCAACGTCCGACACTCTCAAAGGTCATGCGACGACTAATGTCGTAGACGACTAGTGCACCGACAGCGCCACGGTAGTAAGCAGAGGTAACGGCACGGAACCGTTCTTGGCCGGCAGTGTCCCAAATCTGAGCCTTAACCTCCTTTCCATCAATATTCATGCTCTGAGTCTGAAACTCCACGCCGATCGTGGCTTTGGAATGCGCACTGAACTCGTTCCGAGCGTACCGAGACAGGAGGTTTGATTTTCCGACCGCAGAGTCGCCGATAACCACGATCTTGAAAAGATATTCTTCTCTTCCTTCGTCGTCTGAATACATCGTTATAGATCCTCTGGTTTCTAGAGAGAGAGAGAGAGAAGTAGGAAGGGTTTTAGAGAGAGGAGACAGGTGGACGGTGCAACAAGCTGGCAAGAGGACATACTGCGCATTAAGTGCCCGTCTTAATATCATTGACGTTTTCACGTAATTTTATAAACTATATATACGCTAAAGTATATTTATAGGTAAGAAAAATATTAAATAGTCTAATACATTATAGTTGAAGAAAATTGTATTTAGTCAAGGTTGAAACTAGTTTTGTAACGTGCACACACGATACTAGTAGTAGTAGGGTATCATGGTTAGTCGGAAGCCCGAGGTTGACCATGACAAAATCTAAATATACAAAACATTCTTTTATAAACTGAGGTCTAGTAAATGTTCATTAACTCTGTTTTATCATTTTAGCAGTAAAAGCATAAGAACATGATTAATGGGGGTGCTTAGTGGGGTGTTTAAGCAGTGAGGTCCACTAGCATCCCTTAAAAGAAGTGCTTAAAACTTCCAAATAAGCACCTCTTTTCTTTTGGTTCTTGCACTGTTCACGGGTCCCATTGACACGTGGCGACCCGTGATTGGTCTACTTTTATTTTATTTTTAAAAAAAAAATCAAAAAAAAAAAAAAAACAAGCACCCAAGTGGGGAGCTTGGGTTGCTGATGGTCTAAGCTAAGTTACTCCTTCTTACAAAAAAAAAGGAGATATTTTTTTTCTAAAAAAATGTCATGTGTAAGTTATACCATCTTATTAACTTTTATAAGAGAGAATTGGTTTTGAGAGATAAGGTAGGCTTAATGGGAAATGTTTTCATCTAACCCATAATTAATAGAAACGATTACGATATTCAGAGACCAATCACAGAAATGCACCAAACATCCCGAGAATTCAAGAAACGAAAACTACCAGTTTTATCTTCTTACAAAAGTTGATCTTCATATAGATGTGAACATGGTTACAAGCAAGCAAAGTGTGGAAAATACACGAGACTAGATCTATGAGAGAACCTTCAATGGGAAGTTCTAGCTCCGGTCTCTCAATATTTATATTAATATTTTAATTGATGTTTTTCTGTGTTAAGTTTTCTGTAAAGTTAAAAACTACACAATTAAATATTAATATAAATATATATATATATATATTTTTTTTTTTTTTTTTTTGAAAACCCGAAAACTATAAAACCCATTAGGGTTGCTCTGAGCATAATTTGTAAAAGCCACCAGAGAATAATTTAAGATCAATGAAGATAACTAAAAGACACACATTGCTACATGTGAGGTAAGAGAAAATCTAGGAAGACAATTCCATCCAAAATAGGTGCTGTAAATCTTATTTCAAGCAGGTAATTGATTAATGCAACTGCATACCAGTACGAGCACACCCAAATGGGTTAGGAGGTGGCACACACAGAGACCAGCACCTAGTGGATGATATGCCACTCGACAAGAACTGTTTGAACACTGCAGCTCACTTTCATTGGGAATGTTCTTATCAAAAAAATACTGTTATGTGAAGGATACACAAAGAAGCATTGTGTCTTGTCATCAAAAGAATTCTTACTTGGACACAAGCTCCATAAGATACCCCTTAGATGCTGCGCAATAACTTCCAACGATCCTATTTCAAATATTAAGAAAGTTGCACAACTAATCAAACATCATGCGGCTACTAGAAATCATACTATGTTAAGATAAGCATACAAAACATTTTCATCAAGAATGAAAATCATAAGCACACAACCAAATTAAATCATATGACGAGATTGAATCCCGAAGCGCCGAATATAAAAGGAGACAAAGAGAGAGAGGAGAAAGGCATCCAATGTTAAGCATACAACACTAAAACAGCCAGAACTAAGGTGTTTACATTATTTTGTGTCCTTGTAGCTCCTTAGAGCATCAAATCAGGAAAACAATCATCAATAACAGAAAACTGAACATATGAAAGTATCTAATCTTAAGACAAAACACCATTGCAAAGGTTAAAAATGTTTTTAAACATTATGAATCAGCCAAGACAAAGGGTAGAAGATGTTCTTTTATCTCTAATAGCTGATTGTTTTAGTCGCGAATGGAGAAGGCTGTCTTCATCCTCTGCACAATGTGAGGTAATGTATTGAGACTCTCCTCAATGGATTGGTTGACACAGCTTTCCATATCTTTGGTAGCATCAACCCTGTTCTTATGAAGCTTTGAAGCCTCAAATTTGTCTTGACAGACCATGAGAGATCTGTTCATCCTTTCCTGAAACATATAAAAAACAAAGGAGATCTCAGTAACAGAGCTACAAAAAAAAGCATGGGCTTGTGAGTTCTTAATGTTCTAAAAATCGCTAGGCAGTGGCTACAGAGTATTATTGTTTAGGCGGACGTCTAGGCTGATTTTTTGAACATTTGGACCGATTTTTCAGAATTCGTTTTGAAAAGATCGTTTCGCTCATGCCCGATTTACCGAGCCTAGGCGCGGCCTAGACCAATTTTTAGAATACTGGAGTTATATAACGATTATGATAACCTGAAACTGAGCCATTTCGCCTTCGAAATACTGCTGAGATTTGACAACAGGAACACTGCAGTGCTCAACACAGTTGGCTATCTCCTCTTGCTTCCTGCTTCTGTCAAAGCACTCGTATGCACACTTGAAGTAAGCTTGCTGCAGATATGATCATAATACACACGAGCCTCATCAACTTAATCGAGACTGAATATAACAAACACAAGGATTGCTAAAGAAACGTATGTGATTGTGTTATATACCTGAAGGGTGAAATTGATATGATCCTGAATAGGAGAGAGCTGCGATTGAGCAGATACATTGACTTCTTCGAGCTTTCTTCTAAGCCTCTCCGTTACGATTTGCTCTTCCGCCGCCGCTATGTGATCCATCGCGCTCGAAAGGGTTTTAGGGGTTTAAGATGCGAGCAAGCCACATGTCGTTTGTGTGTGTTTTAAACCACTTCTCACACGTCGGTCGGTTAAGAATTTTCCGGTTTTATAACAACCGGTATCAATTACAATTTTTGGATATTTCAAACCGGATCGGATTACTAGCGAGACGGCGTTAACAAACATTACAGTCGCGACTTGGATCTGTTGATGCGAAAGACAGAGAGAGATGGCTCGAGCGTGGACGAAGACGATGGTGATGATTATGATGTTGACATCTACGATCTCAGCGAAAGAGCAGCTGAGCGGTAAAGAGTGCGAGGATCTAGGGTTCACCGGTCTCGCTCTCTGCTCCGATTGCCACTCACTCTCTGAATACGTCAACGATCAAGGTTCGTTCCCTCATACGCGTGTTGATCTGAATCTCGATTAGTCTCCAAGGATGTGTGATCTTATAGTTTAGATTGTATATTGCAGAGTTGGTATCTGATTGCTTGAAATGTTGCGCTGATGATTCTGAGGATTCCATGAGTAAGGTAATGCTTAGAGTTTTACTGGGAATAGATTAGATTAGATGGAGTGGAGACTGTAACATCTTAGTGATGATGACGTGTCAGGTTAGTTACTCAGGAGCTATATTAGAGGTGTGTATGAGGAAGCTGGTTTTCTACCCTGAGATTGTTGGATTCATTGAAGAGGAGAAAGAAAAGTTCCCGAGTGTTAACGTTCAGTACATTTTCAACTCACCACCTAAGTTGATCATGCTCGATGAAGATGGTGAACATAAGGAAACTATAAGGTATGATTGCATCATCCCTCTCTCTCTTTGTCTAACTCCTAGAGTTTTTGGTCCGGCTTGAGTTGACCTGATTAGAGACTGTCAAGGTAACCTGATATATTCATGTTAGGATGGTAGGTAAATGTGTAAATGTAACTATTCAATGCCTCTGGTACATTTTAGCTCTATGATTAATGAAACCCTCCAAATGAAAATTTGTTTTTTTGGAGCATGATGTTGTCAAATGAGCATTAGTAAATTGAGATTAGTGATGTGTTTGACACCTCATATACTTTTTAGCAGGAAGGGTTCACTCCTGCTCTCTTTGTTTCTTGGTTTTGCTCTTTTTGCAGAATCGACAACTGGAAACGTGAACATCTACTGCAGTACATGCGGGAGAAGGTCAAGCCTATTTCAGCTAGTTAGTGTAATCACTATGTGGTGCTTTAAAGCACATTGTGGTGGACTTATCTTTTACTTTCTCCAAGCTATGTGCTCCATCTGCATAAGCAGTCTGTATTTTCTGAACCTTTGCAATCTCATTGTTAATTACTTGTAATCCAATGTTCTTATGAAAGGGTAATGAGAATTTTGTACTTGGCTGTTTAGTATAATTAACTATTGAATGGAGAGATGACATGGGACAATGGATTATGATGGAAAGTTCGTATACCATAATGTTTTTTTATGCACCTCATTCAATTATTTATAACTGTCTTCATATTCTCACTTGCTTCTTCTCCTTCCATGTCTGTCTTGGGTGGTTTTTCAACTGGCTGAAAATAAGAAATGAGAAGAAAGATGTAAAACGTTGCACTCATAGACATGAAAAAGCTATGAGAAGGAAACAATAAAGAGAATCTTACTGATCCATCAGAGAGCTCCTCCAAAACACTACTAAGCCTCTGTGAAAGTCCGACCTAATGCGGGGTCTCTCTCACGCAGAAGATCAACCGATGCACGATGTTGGACTGAGGTCCTAAACCTTAAACCAGTTTTTAAACGCGATTAAACGCAGAGTCCAGACTCAAGTCAGAAAGAGGAAACAAACACCATAACTCCAAAAGTTTTTAAAAGGCATCGAAGAAGATACACACACACTCTTACCTGCATTCGGCAAACAGCCTCCAAGGCTGTGGCTGAGGGAGGCATGTTCTTCGCTTCCTCAGCCCTGAGAGAGAGAGAGAAACAGAACAAGAGTTTATATAGGACATCATGTTATGTTCCATAAGTCAGTTACTCAGCTATAAGAACATGAACACAATTGCAAAAAGTGCAAGTCTAGTCACCTTTCTAATGTATGTAATGACTACAGAAGGAATCCAAGAGAAGATAAATGATATAGATAGCCTATCAGATTGTTGTCTTCAGGAGCTTTTCTTTCTCGTTGAGAAAAATGTCTCTCCACCTCAGAATCATCGGCGTCAGAAAGGCTGCCTGATTCGTCTGAAGCTTCATTATGTACATAGTCTTGATTTCTCTCCAACTGCCAAAGTTTAGACAAGAGAAAGATTTGAAGGATAAGATTCTATCAAAGCAAAGCTGAAAAGCTACACTTACATTTAGTTTCATCTTTATTTAAGCTCCCAAGTCCTCCTCCTTCGTTTTCTTCTCTCTTTCTCTGCTCTCTGGAAAGCAGGAGGATCCGACCCACCAACAAGTCCACCAGCTAACTTTATGAACTGCAGCAGAAAAATCACCTGACTGTCAAAACCGGGGACCCTACACTTCAAACATAATCCATATGCATAAGGTTTACGATCCTGATCCTTGCAGAACACTCTTTCTTTTTTTTTTAGAATGTGGTGTCCCGGTGAAAGATCGTTCATGCAATGTTTCTCTTTTAGTGAGCTCATCAACCTAGCCACACATGTACAACCATTGTAAAAGAATGAACATATATCTACATCTAGAAATGAACTCACATTTAAACTTGCAGCCTCGGTATGACTAAACTCATTCAATCTTTTGACTATAGTTGCTTCACATGTATGCACAATTGTTTCCTGAAAAAACACATCAAATCTGCACTAAATTACTCAAACAAAGGGCTAAAAACACTATTTGTTACATATTTACTCTCATCTATAACAATCTTTCTTAGAGCACTTGATATCATGAGAGAGGGCAGCTATGTTAAGTGCTGCTCCACATACTCCACTTGGTTTCCGGCCAGTCTGCAAGTCAAGAGATGGCCAACATTAAAACAAAGAACACTTACGAAACTATACTTCTAACAATGAAACAAAGAGGAGTCACACCTGCATCCAATCTCTCTTCATACTAGCTGTAATGTTCCTAGCCGTTTTCATGAGATGTTTATTTTCTTTACCTTTCAATAACCCTGCAAGTGTATGATGAAACGGGCAAAGCTGGGTCAAGTATTTGATATAACTGTTTGTATCTTTGGCTGATGTCCAAAACCAGCTAAAAAATAATGAGAACCAAAAGACAAACACACTTACTGTTTGAGAATTTAGGAAGGAAAATTGAAGGATCAACAAGCTTTTCATAGTTCTTGTTTTCCACAATGTAAAGCAAGTCACAGAGTTGCAAGTACACAGAACCTAACTCATAACTGCATCAAAAACATCACTAAGACTCTGCAGTAGACTTAATAGGTAATAAGGCTATCAAGTAACATAACTCAGCATGATATATATATATATTAGGAAAGTGAAGAAAGACATTTACTTAGAATCTAATCTGCAAGTCAAGTAGAGACAAGAAGACTTTCCTAGTTCAGTTCTACGTCCTTTAGTGAAGTTTTGATCAAATGCCAGCTTCAGAAGATAAAAAAAGGTGAAGAAGCTCTGTAGTTCAAGAAGCTCACAACTTTGCTAACAAAACTCAGAGATGAATCTTCAACCGATTCCAAAACCATAGCTTCAAGTCTCAGTGTTCAGTGAAAACACAAGAACAGGTTCTTTCGTGCGGAGGAAGTGAGAAAGCAATTAGGGTTTGTAAAACAGAGAACACGACCAGATTATTGGCTTGCCACTTCGGTTTATTCCGGTTATTTGGTTTGGTTCGGTTAGGTTTGGTTTTCATCCAGGGGTGTTTTATGTCGTTTTCCATTGAGATATTAACGAGAAAAATAATAAATGCAAGACTAAGGGGTTGATTGGAAATAAATGTAGGAGCTGTGGACAATTTTTTCTTTTTAAGTTTATTTACGAAACTGTTTTAAGTTTTTAAAAAAATAAATTTACATCCAGAAAATTAGAAAATTAAAATATGTTTGCTCAAAATTTCTACTAGTTTTTTTATCTTTCAAAATAAATTTATACCAAAAGAATTGAAAGTCAAAGTGAAAGTATCTACAACCTAAATTTTAAGTAAACAAATCTAGAATTATAGTAATAAAACCAATCAAGCCTTAAGTAAGTCTCAAAAACGTCACCTAGTTATGTAAGATCAGTAACAAATGTATACACACGTCTTACTTGAACCGTTTTAGAGAGTCAAAAGTTGAATACGAGCTATCTGAGGAATGTTATCAGGAGACAAGTCAACAGTTTCTGAAACAAAATGGATTCTCCAAAGAACTAAAGCATGAATAAAAACGATTCTTACACCTGATGCATATTTGTTTTGTGATGGCCTTGTTGTACTTCTGCTCTAAGATCTAGTTGTAACTCTCAAACGCTACAAGTCCTCATCACCAGCTTCCTGAGGTGAACCGTCTTCGTTCTCTGTTGGGTTAACACTAGCTGTTAAGCAGTGACGGACTTTGATAGAGTGGCTTGTCCATGTAGTTGAGGAGCTTCCTCTAATGTTCACAATAAGGATTGCTTCTTTATCTCGAGAGTCTTTACCCTGTGGGATACCATCAACATACTCTCCCAATGTGTGAGAATCTTCGTGATGAACTCTCACTTCCACTGCCTCTTCTGGTTTAATTATCCCTAATGCTGGTGAAACCTACAAAAAAAACAAAGATTCTTGAATCAGCAACAAATCTTGAAGACTACATGAGAGTCTAGTACCTCAAGCCAGCGAGGTAGACCAAAGGAGCCTCGTGGATTATAGTCAGACTCTTCTTCTCCATCATCCTTAACTATAGTCTGACCACCACATAGAATGGTGAAAATGGCTTTGCTTGTGGTTGAGTTGTTTGTGATTGTCAAGGTCCCTGTGTCCTGACTCTGAAGAACAATGTTGTTGGTGCTCACAGTTGTTTCTGGAACAGATTTTAACTCTTCAAATATGGATTTTATCTCTTCGTTGGACCTTATTATATTCCCCAGCTCCTGTCTCCTTACAGATTTGTCAGCGTGAGCTATGGTCGCATGAATCTTGCAGCGCACTGGTTTGTGATCGCTCTCAGTAACATCCATGCAAGCTTCATACATTATAACAGATGAAACTACAGGACACTGCAAGTTACTCTCTGAGAATGGGGTTGATTGTGTGTCCCTGTATATAACTCTATCACACCATGCAGGGATACGTTTTTTCTCTCCTGAATCATATCCTAGAGAGTACAGAACATAAAGCCTAGTCAGAAAAACAGAAGAGAACAAAACTTGTCTCAAGATTCATATCTATATATGTGTACCTCCTAGGCCTGCACGGTTCCTTTCGAATTTGTAAGTGGGAGGGAAAGTGATTAATGCCTCACGCATTCCTTGGAAGACTTTACCAAGCTTCATCTCCTGTCTAAGTTGGTCCTTTTCTCTAAGCCAGTCAAAGGACCGCTGCGTAATGAAGTCTCTAGCTTCATCATAGCTTATACCATACAACCTATAGTTAAAGTCGCCACAAAAGGCGATCATGTCTGCAGCTGCTAGATCAGACTTGACTTCTTCAGCTCCAGGACTTGGATTCTGAGAAACATAGATGTTCAGTACAAAGATATAGGAGGCAAGGGATACAAGTGTTGTAGTAACATACAGTGGTTGTCTTTAGTGTATAAGCGGCTGTTGAGGCACCAGCTGCAAGAGAGAGTGCCCATGGCAAACCAGAAGAATAAAGCAGCCAAAATAAATATGTGGAAAAGCCAAGTGAGCAAGACAAGAACAGGAACGACACCATACCAGCTGCAGCGTTACTTAGGTTTTGTCCACGTGAGAAGACCATTAACCGGAAGATGTGATTAAAATCAGCGTTTCTGCGGTTAACTGCTTCCAAATGAGCAGCCAAGTGGCAGTTCACAAAGCACATGGTTCTATCATAAACTCTGATTCTCAGACCCACACCTCCCTGTTTAGACAATCACACAAGAGACTTAAAAGATACTAAAGTGCCAAAAGGCATGAGTGTGTATAGGCTCCATGATCAGATTTTAAGTTAAAGAAAAGTGGAGATAGTGTAAGACCTACCTTGTTGCCAATGGCACGGCCAAAGCCACATGGGACTGCTGCAACATCAAGATCTCCAACATGTGTTCTAATCTCCTTCCTCGCCCTAAGCAGAAAATTACAGCACACAAGTGACACATAAAACAAGTGCTGATCATAAACCTTACAAACGTGAAGCATATCATAACTAAAATTTCACTTACCAAAGAGATATAAGAAGCCCTGCCAACTGTCTTGAACCCATACGCTCGAAAGTTTTCTTCTCATCAAGTGCTTTTCCAATTGCATCAATCCACCATTGCCCCTGAACACTTCCTTCAAGTCCAACCTACAACCACAACACTTTTCTTCAATGTTTTCAAAACCGGACCGAACACCGATTCGGTATAGCTATTGGTTGATTGGTTGAACCGGTCAAACCGGATTTTCTATTTAATTTTTTTTAAAATATATATAATCATATATTTACATTATATATGTCTAAAAAGTAATTCTACATATAATATATTATTTTTTCTCTTTATTAACTAGAAAGATGAACAATAACCATAACTCTAATTATATATAGAATAAATAAGTGAATACTATGCAAAACTGAAATTGATAAAAATTAAACGATTGATTGTTTAAATTACCGTATTTATTTATTTATACAATTAAAGTGTCAAATTTTACGAATATGTCAAAATAAAAATAATATATGAAATTTAAATTTTAATAATAGTTGAAAAAACATTTACTTATATGTTAATTTTTTAGAACCGGGTTTTAAAGTTGACCCGGATAATTGGTTTTACCGTTTTTCTACCGTTTTTATCGGTTTTTCTTTCTTAAATCCGAGTTTTAAATCAAACCGGATTCCGCTGCTTTAGCGAGTCACGGTCGGACCCGATCCGATCAGATTTTCAAAACCATGCTTTTCTTTTTACCTTTATCATTAAAAAAAGCTTTGCGTTCAAGTAAACATCAAAGAAGTTACCGTTTCCTTAGCAGCAGACATGGCAAGGAAACCTGCCCCCATATCCACTTCTTGCAACCCAACAACTACAATACCAACATCTGAAGTGACAGAGCCCAGCCATGACATAAGTGCATTGTGTGAAGCCCGTCCTTGACCAACATTCCATGTACCAATCAAAACTCTAACACTGTCTTGTCTTGCATATAAAGTTTCCTTCTGAGACAACTCTGTTCGGATTATGTTGTCCAGAGGTCCTGGCGATGTCACATACCATCCCCGTACTCCACCATGAGTGGCCAAGCTAAAAACAAAACCACCACCAGCTGCTAGTTTTATCACAGGCTCATTATGTGAAACCCAGCTTGCTATCAACTCTCCATCAAGATCCAAGACCTGGATGTAGCCACTTGCATAGCCCACATATATTCGATCTCCAAAAGTGCAAAAACACAGAACAGCCCTGTGATGATGATTCACATATCGCATGCGGCTTCCATCTCCATCCCACTGGACAATTAGGCCACTCATGTTTCCTGTCCAAATTGTTCCATCTACAGCTAAGATGATAGCTTCTGTTTTCCTTGTGTCTTCCACAAACCCTCCTGCACTTCTAGTGGCTACTCGGCGAACAGCTCCTGCAGCTCCCATTATGGCATTACGTGATCTCTGTAGAAAGCCAGGTGACTTTTCCTTCTTGGAAGCTGTGGGAAGCTTCACTTTCATCTCATGGTCACCTTGTTGGCCATGTATTGGTGGCATGTCCACACGATTCTCAACTTGCCCGTCGACGTCTAAAACTTTCAAGAGGTCTTTACTCCGAGCATCCCTGCACATAACAATAAGTGTTTAAAGTAACAGAACATAAACAGTGTGCCATTTAGGCCTGACACATTTATCCTAAAGCCAAGAACCAAACAGTACCGAACCAAAATAATAGAAACCGAACGAAGTTCATAAATTACCCGCACAAGTCCTGTATCTTTGAAACAGAAAAAATCAAATCCGAACCGAGAATCAAATGGGTTCCCGAACTTTTCAAAATACATATTATATACTTAATATCAGTTATATTTAGTTTTTAAATAATAAATATCCTAAAAATATTATTTATTAACCAAATTATACGGAATTATCTGAATATTTTTCAACTGAAATATATAAAATTATTTAAATATCCTTGAATTATCTTATATTTAACCTTAAAACCAAATTATCCGATATTTTTACCCATATTATCCGAAAGAACTCGAAAAACTGAAACATTAGCATGTTCTTAACTTTGCTACCCGATCCAAACTGAATTTTGTAGATTACTGAACGGTTCCTATATTTCTAGAACAAAAAAAAAAGCGAAAAAAAAAAACATCCAAACCGAAACAAAATTGAAAACTGAACTCCAAGGCCTCTAGTGTCATCTGCTAGAGAAGAATTAAAAACCTTACCAGATTGAGAATGAGAGTGACTGCACAGCCCACACTTTAGCTCTTACTGAATCATTTAACAAAAACTTGACTTCAGAGGAAGAGATGCTGCATGTCCCATTGACAGTAACTTGGCTCCTTAAGTCAATGGGAGACCTCTCTATTAACAACGCAGCCATGTGTTTCTCCTCTTGTTTAAGCAGAAGAGACTTCTCCAACGACTCCCAAGGCCATATTTTGATCACACCTCCTTCAGAGCATGTCCACATGTCACCTTCATCATAAACACAAAACATAAGCAATGATGAGAAACCAACACACCAATGCCATTACTCCTCAGAATCAAGAGTAAACTAACCATAAGAGCTAAAGACAATTGAATTCACAGGACCACGATGAGCTTGCCAAGAGATTCTCTCCTTGAAAGGACTTGAATCATCATCAGGCCTCTGATCCATCTTCCAAGCCCGGATCTTACCATCCTTGTGACCACTCCACAAAAGCTTGTTGCTCTGGTCAGCAACCAAACACATTGTTGGAGAAGTAGTAACGGACTCATGAAACGGCGACGTATCCTCATCCCCTCGTCTTACTTGGCCTTCGATCACACACCCTGCCACGTAAGCCTCTTCTAAGTTCCAGAACCTCACGCCGTTCTCTTGACCAGCCCATAGCTGCGTCTCCGTACAAGCAATGTTCCTTAAAAACTTCCCCGTCTGCGTCTCTCTCAACGGATGAGGCCTCAGCTCAACACACGGTGGCCTTCCGGGATGCACCGCCGCGCGTAACGGCACCTTGAATATTCCAGCACCGCCTCCCGCGCCGATGAACTCCGGGAGCGGCTCTACACCGTCATCCCCGAGGACGACGTTAGGAGGAGGAGTGACGACGGCGTAACCCTCGCCTGTGACGCTTCCGTCGCAGACGTTATCTCCGTTTACGACGACTCCTCCGGTGGAGAACTCGTCGTCGGAGGAGTCGAAATAGACGGCGGCTTCGGCGGCTAAGGTGGCGGATTGAGGGATCTCGTCGAGGCTGTGCTTGCGGTTGCGGAACTGGTGGTGAGGCTTGAGGTCGAACTGGTGGCTGAAGGATTGCGTCTTGCGATGCGGAGGAGCAGGGACGAGCGAGGCCAACGCCGCCTCGTCTTCTCCTTCGATGATTACCGGTTCCATTGACGATGATGATGATGAGAGGATGATGATGATCACAGGAACTCTGAACGATTGGAGGATGAAGAAAAAGAAAGTGAGAGTAGTGAGAGGATGAGAGGAAAGCACGCACGTGGTTTGCGGGTGAGAGAGAGAGAGAAGCATGAAGACGACGACAAATGTACGGAAGCGAATGTTTCTTTGTTACTCTTGTCTTCATGAGACTTGTTGTACACGGAAGCGGATGTTTTGTCTGAAAGAGAAGTATGGATATTTTTTATTTTATTTGAAAACGTCGTCGTATCAGTTTTTCCATTTATAGCTTATGATTTTATTGTCTTCGTGAGTGTGTTGTTGAAATTTCCTCACAAATTTTGTCACAATACTTCAAATAAGCAGTTGCAATCCTCAACTGTTTTGAGTTTTTTTAGTTAAAGTGTTATTTATTATTTGTAGATCATGGAATAGGGATTTTTATTTATTATTGGTAGATAATCAAATGAGAAATAATATTCAGTTTATAACCATAACATCATCTTAGACTGCCGTATGCATGTATACATTATCTATACTATATAAACCTGTTTTCATGAATCTTTGGCCATTAAAAACACATGCATTACTAAACCTATCTAACCCTAATTTTTATTAAATTATAATTTGTTTATCCAAGAAAAACGAGATACATATTTTTAAGGAAGATAATGAATGGATAATTCATGAAATCGCCTTCTTTAATCTCATACAGGACAAGGAAAATAGCTCTTAAACAAAAAAAAACGGAAATAATGTTACAACTTCAAATAAAATTAGGAGACTATTTGATGCCAAATCCTGTTAGAATTGAGATATTGGATGCATCTCTCCATAGAAAAAAAAAACTTTGTTGCTTACTTGGCATATTAAGAAACAAAAGTATAGTTACAATGGCTGATGATGAACAAGCCGCGCAAATACTAATTATGATCAGCCAGTCACAGCCTCCGTCCACGAATACTAATAAGCATGCAAAACGCAAGACAGTGGGAACATCTTCTTCATGGCTACGACATATCCAACGCCTGAGTGGTTACTGAAGTTGAGAACGGAGTCGAGCTGAAGAAGATCATAGAGAAGGAACTGAGTGCAACCGATGTTAGCCGAAGTCATGACCGTCTCTCGATGCCTTGCAGCAACATCATTGACTTGAAATTTTTGAGGCTATTGGAACAAAGGATCATAGATGAAGATGAGGGGAAGGATCAGATGACTGGAGATTGATGTCACCTCCTCCACCTCCTCTGCCGTCTAGTGATTCCGGAGATGCCAAACCTGAGGAGATAAGCTCTGGTTCAGTGATCTATGACAAGACTAGTGATGACTTGCCACCCAAGTAATAAAGTCTTGTTTTCAGGGTGGTCTTTGGCTTTTCTTAGGTTTCTTTTTTTCTTAGGGCTTTTCTTGGGTTATTGTGCTTGCTTCTATGAACATTTGATGATATCAATGGTTGGCATTGGTTATATTTGATTTACTATGACTCAAAACTAAAAACGTATCAAGTGAAACAACCTCAGCTAGGTCATACTCAAGTCATCTCTTACCAGACGTTCTAGTGATTTCAGATTATGCTGTTACGAAACCTAAACAAAAACAAAAAGTTCAAGTACACAAAAAGAGAGTAAAACCTAGTTAGTTTAGTATACATAATCTACGTTTTGATGGAAACCAAAACACCAGATACTAGTGAACTCAATTGCTTAAAAACTTAATCTTAGACTTAGTTACACTAACGAGTTGTCAATTAATTTTGCCAGAACACTAAAAAAAACAGTTGCAGTCCTCTAACAGTTTCAGGCTTTTTGAGTTAATATGTTATTTATTATTGGTAGATTATCAAATGAAAAATAATATTCAGTTGATAAGATATAAAACATAATGATTTTTTTTAGTTACAATTTAGTAACAAGAGCCTTATTTGGATATGGATTGTGTAAGAGAAAATGGCTCACAAGAAGAGAGAAACATCAAAGAGAGATGTTAACGATCAAGACTCCATAAGCCTATCCATTATGAGCTTCAAAACCGCTGGAGCATCGACCGTCACTGCCACTTTTACCGGTGGTTTGTCTGACCACTCGTTCACTTCCTCAAACCTGGTTCACATCAAAACACACACATCACATGATTTTGTTGACCTAATGTATAAGTTCATTTTTGGTTCTAGTCTTCTTCATACAATTGGTTAGCTTCATAACTCTATACTAAGTAAAACTGTTTTCATGAATCATACCTTTTTCGATTGTTGTAGAGTAAAGTGAGTCCTCTAGTGATACCGTTTGTTTGCACTCTAACTACTCCTTCAATATATGTGAATAGAGAAGGAAGAAAAGCCGCAAGGATTGTTGTAGGATCATGCAGATAAACACCTACCGTGGAAAAGAAGTTAACATAAGACCATTTAAACGCAGAAACTTAACGTCTTACAGAACAAATGATCAAATCATACCTTCAATCTCATAAGCGTCAAGATGATAAGAATAGTACACGTCAAGGATTTTACATAGGTATTGAGCTAATTTCCCGTTTGATGATGCCAATTTGTCCCTGTCATCAGCTAAATCAAGCAGAAACACAGCCACAAGAAACAAGAAGTTCAGATGATAAGAAAGGTTTGTATACATATGCAAAACACCAAAGCAGGCAAAAAGATTTTCCAAATAACCTGTCATGATAACTTGATGAGTCACGTTGATTCCCACAGCAATCACATCGGCACCACATGTGAACACAATGTCTGCAGCTTCTGGATCACCAAAAATCTACACAAGAAGATAGTGGGTGATGTATAAACACTAGTGTGTATGGAGATCACATGTTTCACATTATGGTAATGGGTGAAAGAACTTACATTAGCTTCTGATGCTGGATTTACATTTCCATTTACTGCAAAAGCTCCACCAAGAAGAACAATTTGTCTAACATTTTTGGAAAACTCAGGATCAAGCTGAACAGCCTGCATCAAGGTAATAAAAACCTCAATGAGATAGTGAGAGATAGAGATAAGTAAGACCTATAAGAAAATGAGCATGAGAAAGTCTGACCAGTGCTATATTTGTCAAAGGTCCCAAAGCAACAACAGTGATTTCACCAGGGTGAAGTTTAGCTTGTTCAACTAAGAACTCAGGAGCAGATTGTTCAATAGGCTTTCCTTTAGGTGGTGGGAAGTTTTGGTTACCAAGCCCATCTTTCCCATGAACGAAGTCAGCTATTCGAAGTTTTGTACCGTTCTTTGTACAAGAAACAATAATATTAAGGCACAGAGATATGAGTGTTGAGCTAAATCAATGAGAAAGTGATCAAAGCAAACTTTAAAACTCAACAGAGGAACAATACTGAATGTCAACACACATTATAGCATATCCATCTTTCACATAATGAACATACAAAGGCGATAAAGTAGAAAGATACCATGATAGTTTTATGAGTTCCTTCAGCAACAGGAATGTCTGTTCTACCCGCAACCTCCAACTAGTTATAGATGCTTACATCATCTTAGCATATGTACTTGTGATTATGAGATCCAAAAGTGAAGAGAATAAAGATACCAAATGCAAGGCGTTACGAGTGGCGAGAGTGGTGTAAACGTTGCCATAGATAGTAGTGAGACCAATGACATCAACCTCTGGTGACTTTAGAGCCACGAATATCGCCATTGCATCATCTACATATCATCAAACACAGTGAGAGTAATAAAAAAAAAACTCATGCAAGCTCAGTGAAATCAAAACAAAACAAAAACTAACGGATCTATCCATCTCAGATCTTACGTAAAACCCAGATTTTTAAACCAGTAAACTCTCTAGTACTAAGCAGAGGATCAGTAAAAAGACAAACTTTTTCATAAAAATAAAAGACAAAACTTTTAAAAAATCCGAGAAGATCCCAAAAAGACAGAAACAGAGACTATTCCTTAAGTGAGGCTAATACGAATCGAATCCAATAAAAAAAGAATCCTTTTATGAAAGGGTGGATGAATATAAACCGATTCCAGGATCAGTATCGATGATAAGCTTCTTGCGCTGCTCTCCCACCATCGTCACCGAACTTGAGCACCGTAAAGACAGAGGGACCCAAACACCGAAAAGACACTACCTTTACGTCCTTTTTATCCACAGTACATTAAAATAAATCAAAAATGGCAAAGAGTTCATACTAAAAGCTGTCCTCTTTTTACTTTACAAGGATATGGGCCATGGTTTAGGGCCCATTTGAATATCCGGAAAGATAGTTTATCTGTGGGCTGCACCTCCTCTTAGAAATTAGTCTGGGTTTCTCTATGGGCCTGGATAACTCAAATTAATCAAAAAAAAAAAAAGGTGTCCTCTTTTTGGCTTCTTCTTCTACATTAGACAAGATCAAATTCTCAGCCACCGGTCCTGTCTAATTTTCACTAACCCAATTTCGGTTTAGAGAAACAAGTACAAAACCGGGAAAAAAAACTTTTAGTCAAAACGTCGTCGTATCATTCTTTCCATTGCCAACATTAATAACAGTTTAGAAAAAAAGGAAAAACTTTTATTCAAACGTCGTCGTATCATTCTTTCCATTCTTGATTTTGTTTAACTCTACTGAAGCTCATTATCTCAACGCTAATAAAACCCTCTTTTCCTTTTTTACCAACAATAAACTTATGTTTATCCATTAATAAAAACGAGATAATTCACGAAATAGCTACTTAAATCTCATATAGGAAAAGTAAAATAGCCTTTTTTAATTAACAAAAAAAAGGAAAACATGTAACTACGTAGTAGTTTAGGAGATTAATTCCAAATACTGATGGAATTGAGATATCTCTCTATCTCTCTATATATACAAGACTTTGTTGGCTTGCTTTGGCATATCGAGAACACAAGTAGTACAATGATTAGTGATGTTGAAGCCGCACATATACTAATTGCTATGAGTCGTTCAAAACCTAGAGTTGTTGTGAAGCCAGTTGAGAAGGAGAATACACTTCCTGTTCGAGTTCCAAGACAGAAGAGAAGCTCTTCTCGTGTTCCACGTAACATGACAAGAAGCTTTTCTTCAACTGCTATAGTGGGTTATGTGAGTCAAGAAGATGCATCTCCTCCCTTGAGCCGCAAGAAACGTTCTAGGGCTTCTTGTTCAACTGCTATAGTGGAATATGTGGGTCAAGAAGATGCATCTCCTCCCTTGAGCCGCAAGAAACGTCCTCCTCGTGTTGCAAAACGACCTAAGAAGAAGGTGAAGTTAGCCGCTTCTACATGGACCACAGAGGCAACGCCTGGCTGGTTGTTGAACTTGGTGGAAGGAGATGAGGAGGAGCCGAAGAAGATCATAGAGAAGGAGTTGAGTGCAACCGATGTTAGCCGAGGTCACAACCGTCTCTCTATGCCTTTCAGCAACATCATTGACTTGGAGTTTTTGAGCCTCGCGGAACAAAGGCTCATAGAGTTAGATGAGCTGGAGAAGTACAAGAAAGGGATTAACTCGAAACTTGTGGTGAAGTTTGTGGATACTGATGTTTTGAAGGAGTTTGATGTGAATTTTAGGAGGTGGAAGATGCCTAAGAAGTCAGGGAGCCACACTTTTGTTTACAATCTGGTCACAGGGTGGAATAATGTGGTTGATGGTTGCGGTCTAGATGTGAGTCATAAGGTTAGAGTGTGGTCTTATCATTCTGATGGTAACCTTTGCTTCGCTATTGCTCTCGCTACTCCTGCTCCTCTTCCTCTTCTTCTTCTTCCTCCTCCTCCTCCAAGTGATTCTGAAGATTCCAAACCCGAGGAGATGAGCTCTGCTTTGGTGATCTATGACAAGTCTAATGATGACTTGCAACCCAAGTAATTAAGTATTGCTTTCAAGGTCTAAGGCTTTTCTCAGGTTTCTTTTTCTGAGGTCTTAGATTCTTTTTTTTTCAGGGTGTTTGGCTTTTTCTCAGGTTGTGTTTTTTTTTTTGGGTTTTCTCTATGGATTTTGAGATTTTTTTTAATTTGTGCTTGCTTCTGTAAACATTTGATGATATCAATGAATATAGAAGTTTTGGCAACAACGTTTATATTTTATTTACTATGTCTCTCAACAAAGTCAAAACTGAAAGCGAATCAAGATTTGTCAAGTGAAACAACATCAGCTAAACTATCATCAAGATATCTTACTAGACATTCTTGGTAATTCAGATTATGCTGTTACCAAACCAAAACAAACAAGTTAAAGTACACAAAAGAGAGTGAAACCTAGTTAGTTTAGTTCACTTGATGTTGTAATTTGTAAAACCTTGTTATAGTTACTAGTTATATGATCTAACATTTGCTATTAATCAGATGCTAATGTTTCTCAACAAAATCAACGGCACCAAAGCAGACAGACTCAACCAAAGAGTTCCACACAGAAGATCCTGGCACCATATCCTGATAACCATTTCTTCCAACCACATCACAGCTTCATATCTCTGGTCCATAACACAAAGATCTTACCAAGAATCTCAATTCACACAATTGAACTCATGAAGGCTCTTGAAGAGAGAGATAGCAGTGTCTAGCCTTTAACCCCATAACTTTTAACATTAACAAGCATAAATATCTCTATATCAGAAGACATGCAAATTTTATTAGAAGAACAACTATTTTAAGTTAATCAAAATTTCATTTGTTTTTCTTTATAGAACTTGTGAAGCAGCATGAACTGCAGCATTACACATCCCAGGATTCCTCAGACACCACAATGGCTGAATAGGCTCAGCTCCGATCCCTCTCTTAACCATTCTATACCTCCAACGGTTTAACCGATCCAAAGCTTCACCATATCTCTTCACACCTCTCTCATCTCTATTCCCTGACCACAAACTCTCTGCAAACGCAGAGGCACGCGGCCATAGCCGTGAATCTAAAACAGTAGGATCAGCTTGTTCTGACCACAACGCTACCTCTCCTCCTAGCACCAGCTTCCTCTCTTCCTCATCGACCAAACCATCCGTTATATCATAGTTGTATATGGTCTGCCACGTCTTAAACGGTGCACACCAAGACCCACCACCACCACTACGACCTACTTGCTGATCATACTGACTATCGTTCCCTAGAAACCCGCCGTGACCACAGTCTAAGTAGTAGTATTCTGATGAAGATACAATTACTCTGTAACCAGCAGCTACGAGTCTCTTTGTGTTCACAGGACCGTTATTCCAAGTCTGCAAGATTGTGTGCTCTTTAGGAAGAACCGATGATTCCACCTTGATTTTTGCATCCAACAGAACATCTTCCCAGTAAACAGCTGTCCGGTTCTGTGACACTATGTAAGGTAATGTCGAGTTTATGTACTTTTCAAGAAGCTGGCTTAGTGTTCCACCAGAGGACAAGAAGGAGTTGATTACATGATCTGTTTTCCAACAGCCTGGGATGACTTCATCTCCACCTCCATGGAAGAAAGGTTCAGGGAACTGCTTAGCGACATCTTGTATAACGTTTTTAACAACTTCATATGTCTTTGGATTCAAGGGGTTAAGCTGACCAGTCCCTGGTTCACTAGCTAACCGCTCTTCCCAGCTTTTTCCAGCAGGCCACCAGAACATGTTTCCACATGTGACTATGTCCGGGTAAGCTTCTCCCCATGATCCTGTATGTCCTGTAAAGGTATCCATTAGAACCAGGCTAAGTTAGTAAATCAAGCATTGATTGACACTCACCAGGAGTGTCTATTTCAGGAAGAACTCTAACACCATGCTCCAAACCAAACTGAACAATCTTTGAGACATCTTCAGGAGTGTATACCATGTTCGGTCCATAAGATCCCTTTGCAGCAAGTGAAGGTTCAGAAGGAAGCACCAATGGGAAAGAGTGAGAGTCAGTAATGTGCCAGTGAAACACATTGAGTTTGTTTGCACTCATGGCTTTGATGGTCCTCGTTATATCCTCTACTCCATAGTAGTTCCTTGATGTATCTAGCAAAACTCCTCTATGACCAAACAAAGGAGAATCATGAATATTAATTCCAACAGGTACACACAAACCAGAAGCTCTTCTCCAAACCATCTGAGAGAATGTCTCAAGGCCACGCATAGCTCCCCAAACCGAATGAGCTGACAAGCGGGCAGAGAAGCTTCCAATGGGGACAGAGAGGGTGTAAGACTCATTAACACCGTGGTGAAGAGGAAGAGAAAGATCAGTGACAGTGACTACAAGTTTGCTTAAGGTGTAGCCTTTGATAAGTTTGATGGAACTGGTGATGAGAGGAGAGTAATTCTCTGAGTGGATCAGGTTGTTGTAGCGAGTAACAGAGGCTGAAAGGTATTGGTGGCCAGGGGAAATGATGGTGAAGTCTGGAGAGAGGGTAATAGCTTTATGTTGAGGCCATGATAGAAACCTCGGCTTTGGCCAAATGTTGATAGGTATGGAAGTGGAGAGCAACGGAGAAAGAAGTGAAATGAAGAAGACTAGTATCACATGAAACTTGAGAAAAGTAAGCATGATTGTTCCTGACTTTAACCACAATGTGTTTCAACTATCATTGGTGTTCAAAACTCACATATTATCTGCAAAAGGAGAAACCCAAGTATAGCAATTGCATCACATATCACAGCAACGAGGATAGACAAAGATTAAACATATACAAGCACAAGTAAGAAGAGATTCAAGTGCTAAAGTGTTCAACCTTCTAAAATGGAAACTTGGATTCGTCAGCCTTTAAACTTTCTATAACTATTTGGAGTTGCAGAGAAGCGATAAGTAGAGAGGATATAGAACTTACAGTTTAGCCGTGGAGGCGAACGAGAGGACAAAGACTAGTTGACTTGAGGAAATGAAATAAATAAATATGTGGACTCCTTTGCTTCCGGATAAACATGCATTCATTACCTTTACCCTTACATGTGCATTTTAAGCTAATTAACTCAAAGAATATTACAGTATATTTTTTTAGTGATATAACAAAAGATTCTTCTTTCTCTTTTTGTACACAATTAAAATACTTACTTTACTTTTGTCGACATGTTGTCTTATTTTATTTGTAGAAGGTTCGTACTAATTTATCTGGCCACTTTGTACTTGGAGTACCTTTCATCTAATGCATGGTAATGTGGACAAAAAAGTTTATTAAGATGACTCGTTACCAAATATGACCATTAGAACCTGCACAAAAAAATTGTTGAAGTTAAGTGTTCCATTTGAACCTGCACCATTAAAACATCAATCAGGTAGTCTCGTATTAGAGCACCATTAAAGGGGTGCTTAAGGGGTGCTTAAGAGGGGTGCTTAATGGGTGGACCCACTAAAATCATAAGCACCACTTCTTAAAGTACCTAATTAAGCACCAGTTCTTGCACTGTTCACGGGTCTCACTCACACGTGGCGACCCGTGATTGGTCCGTTTTTTTTTTTTTAAATAAAAAAAATAAAAAAATAAGCACCCCAAAATGGAGTGCTATGGTTAAAGTTAGATTCGTCGAATCTCAAAATGCACGCTTCGGTTTTAGTAAGATAATTTACACTGGTTTACATAGCTCTTCTCTAATACCATTTTTTTCTCTTTTTAATATTCAACATCATTTCTTTTTATTCTACTTAATTAATTAATATACACTTTATTTTTAACATTTACAATAGTTTTGTTTAATAAAATTCAACATCCAATCTCATTTATTTATAATTCATATTTTTATCTTCTTTTTTTAGTTTAACAAATACATGGCAATAATTCTTAATTATAATTAACTTGTATAACTAAAATAACATAAATTTTAATAGCTATTCAATTTTTTCTTGTATTTATATTTTAACTATTTTTCAAAAATAATACTAAAATTTAATATTATTAACTAAAAAGTTTAAAAACAATAAAATAGTTTATTAGCTTCAAAAGAAATGTAACGAAAATGAAATTTTTCTATATCTAAATGAAACGAAACTAGTCTCTATTTATAGATCATAAAAAATTATGAATTTATATATTTAAAAAAATATATTTATTGTAATATTAAATAATTAATTTAAATAAATGAATGGAGATAAAAATAATAAAATCTAGAAAACTAATCAAAATTGAACATATTTTTCTTTCTTTCACCAAGTTGAATAGATTCAACTTGTTTGAATCCACCTCATTTTTCTTTCGAATTCAACATCTCCATCGCATCACTTTCAACAATTGAATTACTGATTCAATTATCCCATTGTTGATGGTTTAAACCAGTAATTTTTTCATTAAAAAAAAATGTGATTTTACCTTTTGGCTGAAAGGTTAACATAGTCTCTTCTGCCAAAAATTGAATCTTTGTTTTACCACTACACCAACTGCATGTTGGTAAGTAACAATATTCAGTATAGCTAACAGACAAGCCACACAGCAGCAGCCGCAACAACAGCTGTTGGAGCGGTTTAGGTGCCGTGGGTAACAATCCATTGCAGGTGGAGCTAAGACGACTCGTAATGCTGAGCCATTTATGAAGTCTATGTACGAATAGATATGGATGATGAAGAAGAGGAACACCAATATGGAATTCACAGTTATTGAGTTCTATTATACGCATCTACTCTTTAAAACTATGTTTTTCTTTCTTTTATTAGCTAAAGAGAATGTGAATGATCTTGGAAAACGTAACTCTATTCAGTTTAAAGAACCTCCAATTTTCTCATTGTGAAAGTTACGATTAATTTTGTTCTTCTCAATTAAAATCCATTTTATTCTATCTTTATGCGTATAATCGTACTTCAACTATGATCACCACAAGATGTATACCTTGACAACACAAGAACACATAAATCGATGGCTATTTTAAAAAATAATATTTAAAAACTAGTCTAACGGTAAAAAGGTTATTTCTCTTTATGAGTTATTTTTGAGAATGAACGAGGAACATTGATGATTTATGAAGAAGTATTTGTGATCTTCTTGTTACATGTGAGAGACTACAATGTTACTTTGAATAAAACAAAAGAACGATATTTAGAATGGTGTATGTTCGATTTTCACTTTTGCACATGTTACATACATGTTATCATAAGAAATTACAAGTAACCAATGATCTACATTTTCCGCAAAATAAAACAAAAGTATCATTTCGCAAGGATTAGCTCAATTCAAATAATGTCTCAAACTAAAGATAATACCAAAGAAGTATCAAATGTATCAAATTATTAAAAGGAAGTTTTTGTTTTTCATAAATGCTAGTCCTGGTCAAAGATCTTTAAGGAAATGGTATATATTGTTAAGGGATAATGCATATGTTAAGTTGCTAAATCACGATAAATCTGCTTAGAAGACTTTATCTTCCTTCTATTTTTAGCTTTACAAGATATCTTCTTACCAAACCTTTTCTGTATTTTTTTGAGATTTGTATGCCTTAACATAGCATTAAAAGGGGAAAAAAGAGAAAGAAGTTCCAATAAAAATATATATTGTACCAAGAAAATTACAAAAACAAAAGGTAAGTGATCTCGAAACCCTATGTTTGTTCTTTGGAGTCCTACGAGAAACATGCAGTTTCCGTTAATCCGCAATACACTTTTTCATCTCTATCTATGCATATGTTTTGTTTTGTCACCACAAACATGTCTCATTGGTTTCTCTTTTTACTTAAATATTTTAAAACATTCAATTTTTTTGTGGGGAATAAAATAAAAACTTTGCTCTCTAAACATCATGTCTATAAGTTTTAAAAACCCTTGTGTTACTTAGTCCAATCTTGTTTTTTGTCTCTTTCTTGTCGAAAAGCTTTAAGAGTGTTTCATATTGTTTAAAATCTAAGTAGCTTTGGCTTATCTTTCTTTTGTAAAAAACACACAGAAGAATAAATTCGAAGACAAAAAGAGAGAGATAGATGGAAAGTAATGGTGGAGCAGGAGAAGTAAGAAGAGTGAGATTAGTTTATTTCCTGAGCCGTTCTGGTCATGTTGACCAGCCTCATCTCTTGTCTGTTCATCATATCTCCCGTAATGGTGTCTTCCTTCGAGGTTAAACCTCTCTTCTTAATTACATTTTCTTCTTTAATCAATCTCAGCTAAAAAAACAATATCATCTAACAGTACTGTGTTAAAAATGCAGATGTGAAGCGATGGTTAGCGGGTGTACGAGGTGATGCGATGCCAGACGCATATTGTTGGTCGTGTAAGAGGTAAGACCATCTACAACCAGGGTGCTTAAGACCAGTGCTTAGTTTAATAAGAATTAAAAAAAGTATTTATTAGAAGAAATGGTGTTTAAAAAGGGTGCAGAAGAAATGGTGTTTAAGAGCATCTCTATCACTACTCCATAATTTAATCCATTTTACTCAAAAATAGAGTAGGAAATGGAATAATGAGTAAAAAATAAAAACATTACTCCGGGAGTGATATTTTATTTTTTGTTTATCTCTCTATTTTTCACTTCATTTTGGAGTAAATTATGAAGTGTGAATGAAGATACCCTAAGACACGTGTTGGGTATTCGATTAAGAAACCCATATGAGATTTATGGTTAATAATGCTCTAAAATTACTAAAGAGTTTGTTTTTTTTTACATTCTCCATCCACGACCGGATTTATAAAACATTCGCTTTTGATTTATAAATTTTACAGATTTATTATACACAAATCTTGTGCCTTCTAAATTATCATGTTTTATTAAAATTAATATAAAAATGTTTATATCCCTTAAAATCTTAGATATGGTCACATCATGTCCCTATCAGTAACTACTATTTATGTATGTGCAAAGGTTTGAATATGGTTCTTGTGATGTTATTCAGGAGATATAAGAATGGATATGTATGGCAAGATTTATTGGACGAAGATCTTATTACACCAATCTCAGACAACGAATATGTACTCAAAGGATCTGAGATTCTTTTAAAATCTCCAAAGGGTATGTCATGTAACGATCTCTAAGTTCCATAAACTAGGGCTAATAAGACTTCTTTTAACTGATGGTTATTAAAAACAGAGGATTCTCCTCATGAGGCAAAGAAAGCTTGGGAGACAAGAAACAGTGGTAACGGCGGAATAGAGGCAAAGATGATCCACAAAGAATCTCCGGTCTTCTGCTCTCAGAGATCCACGGCGACAACGTCGACAATCACCGATGAATCCACCACGAACCAAGAAGAAGAAGTGATCGTTCTTAAGAAACAAGTATCCGACCAAAGAGACGTTTCGACGCAAAACGGGTCGGGTAACTATATAGAGACGGGTCGACCAAGTGTATCGTCCTCCACGTCGTCGTCTTCGAGTTTTGTCAAGAGTAAGAGCTATTCGAGTGTGCGTGCCTCCCATGTGCTAAGGAACTTGATGAAGTGTGGTGGTATGGACACAAACGATGTCGTTTTGGTGCCTTTGAATAAGTCTGCGTCTGGAGCTTTTGGTGCGGCTTGGGAAGATGAACGTAGATTCCAATACCACCACCAACAGCACAATGCTCGGTATGCTCCAAAGTACTAATTACTTTTATTATTAATAAGTTAATTAATTAGTCATTTTACTGTTTTTTTTAAATCCATTACTTATTATAGCTGTTAATATCACTAGGATTCTTAGATAAGAGTTATAAGAGCAATCGCGGACCGCCACGTGTCAGTGCGGCACGCGAACAGTTGAATAACTTGTCTCTTAAATCAGGGTTTTTGGAGCTGGTTCTAAAGAATTTTGTGGGCCCAGCCCCTTTAGAACCCCTAAAAAACCTCCCATTGGAGGTGGTCTAAGGGCATAATTAATGCATGGTTCTTAGGATGAGGTTCTTATCGGAATATAAGAAACTGTTTCTTAATTTTTAACTAAAAAAGTTAAGAACCGGTTTTTAAATAAGGATTTTAAGAACTGATTCTTAATTTTTTTAGTAAAAAGTTAAGAAACAGTTTCTTAAATTCCGCTAAAAACTCTATTCTAAGACCCATTAATCATGATCTAAGAGTCGATTCTTAACACGAAAGTGTTAAGAAAAAATTAAGAATCCGAATTAAAAAACTTTGGTTAACCATGCCCTTATATCTTTGTTATATTTACTAAAAACCATTACGTTTTATGTGACTGTTTCTCATATCATTGGAAATCTCAAGCTAAAATATACTTATAATATCATATTAATTGAAATTGGTAACGTGTTGTTGGTTATAGAAAAAGCTAGGAGGGGGGCATGGAGTGGCATAAAGGTGTTAATTAATTAGTCTTTTAATTTAATTCTTTTAAATTCGTTACTTGTTAGCTGTTAATTAATGCCATAAATTATTGGGACTAATCTTTGGTGTATAATCTATTTTAAAATCATTTAAGTTTTAGCTGACTGTTTCTCAGTTCATTGGCCTAATATCATATTATTAACTTGAATCAAATTGGTAACGTGTTCTTCGTTATAGAAAAAGCTTGGAAGGGGCATGGAGTGGCATAAAGGTGAAGGAGACAATTGAATTTTGTAAACCAAAGGTGGCTTCAAGCATGGCTCCATTATGCTCGTGAGCCTCACTCTTTTTCATCAGTTAAATGATATTGCGGCGATTGATATAATTAAAATGAATGATGATTCATAATATAGGCAATGTGGGAAGTCATTTAAACCAGAGAAGATGCATTCACACATGAAATTGTGTCCAAGGATGAAGAATTCATCTGCGAGGAATGATTTGACGATGAGGGAACTTAATACCGGTAAACCGAGGCAGCTACGATGCAGAAACATTCCGGGACATCAACGTGTTGTGAGGACTATTCTCAAAGAGTGATGATGCTTAGTTACAGTTGATTCTCTAGCTGTGGATTAGTGGTGATGGATAACTATTTGCTTAGGTCAGTGAGCTTTTGTTTGATGAAGCGCAGAAACTGTTTACATATCATGAGGTATTTGGTCATTAAGTGGATTTGGATAATATAACTGAAGAGTTTAGTAACTAATTGGTCCCCATTGAAAATTTTATGTGTTAGAAACTCATTTGAAATAACTTGAAGATCAAGAGAGTGTAGTCGATAATATTAATATTATTTAGTTAACTTGTTTAATATTACACGAGATTGATCATGTGAAACATAATAACATGAGACTTTCCGTTTCCCTCTCAAATTAAGTTTTTTTTTTTGTATCTAACTTTCTAAGCTTTTGAAAAACTTTAAAACAAAACACAACAAGAATCTTACGCAATAGATATAAATTAGGTGATCTGTAGATAGTGGTCATGTAGATATATAAATGAATGGGTATCTGTTGCTTGATTTCCAAGTTATCTACATTTTAAAGTTAAACCTTTTTCTACCCTTCGTACAACTTTTTTCACAAGTTCGATCGTAAAGAAAAGTGAGGCATATCATTTGGAGTTCTCTACATATAATATTTATCGTTTTCTCTTCCACGTCGTTATGAATCATTATAACGACTATAACGACGGACTAACTATTGTTGATAATTTTTTTCAGTATTTCTCTGCGTTTTCATATTACCGTGTAGATAACATATGTATATGGATCTTAATTACTCTGTTTTGTTTTTGTCAACGATTTTCTTTTTAAAAAATCTATTTTTTTTTATTTATAGCACAAAAGTACCCCTATTTTAGAATTATTTTATAAAATATTGACAGAGCTAATAGTGTGTGAGGGTAGTCGTGCGACCCATGTAAATTTTCATATACAATAACCCTACTTGTATTTTGAAAAAAAAAACTGAAATATGTTACCAATTTACACATTGACCCATTAATGTATGTTTGCTATGCGATTAACACGACTGAAATGATTAGCTGGTTACGCCACTGATTGAATAGTCTAAAGTATTTAAATTTCTATGTGAAAAATACTATAGTGAAACGAATTGGTGAATAAAAGGGTGACATCTTTACTTTCAAACAAAACTACAAAAATTTGTTAACTTGAAATGAAAATAACTAAAATGTTTTCTTGAACAAATAATAGAGTAAAATGTTTTGTATCTCTATTCATTAGTCAACGTCAGATCAGCACAAAACAAACGCAAATTTGGAATTTATACGAAGGAGACCAAAGGCATTTAATTAGTAACTAGAGCTGGATCGCGTGGATGTTATAGATATATTGATTTATGTTTTTTTTAAGTGATCATTAATTTTAAATGTTTTATCATTTTGTACTGTAATTTGAATCGCAGATATTAATTTTATTTATTATTGTAAATTTATATTTGTATTTTATTTATCTTTTTAGATTTTCACTATATAATGAATGGCATATTATTACATTTACAAATCATGTTATATGATATAAATGTAATCATTTAATTACGCATATATAACCGGAAGATGTATCAAATATTTTTTTAATCTATTTATTTTATCAAAATGTTTATTGTTACACAAAATAAAATATAATTAATAAAAAACTCATTAAAGTTAAATTTTTTTTAATATTGTTATTCATGTTATCAAACTTATTTTTTTAATTACTGATATCAATGTTGAGGCATACATGTGCAACACTAACGCAGTATCAAAACCGATCATCTATATATAACAGCACAACTCTACATGGAGAGAGACACATAAACTCGTATTTGAGTAAACACATAAAAAAAAATATGGCACCACAACATTTTTTACTAGTAACGTTTCCTGCGCATGGTCACGTGAACCCATCTCTCCGTTTTGCTCGACGGCTCATAAAAACCACCGGTGCTCGTGTAACCTTCGCAGCGTCTCTCTCCGTCTTCCGCCTCTCCATGGTTTCTAACCAAAGCGACCTCACCAATCTCTCTTTCTTGAGTTTCTCCGATGGCTTTGATGAGGGAGGCATTTCCAGCCCCGAAGACCGTCTGAAACGGCTTGAGAATCTCAAGATCAACGGCGCTAAGGCCCTGTCAGAGTTCATCGAAGCTAATAGGGACGGTGACTCTCCGGTGACTTGCTTGGTCTACACGATTCTTCTCAACTGGGCTCCAAAAGTGGCGCGTAGGTTTCAACTTCCTTCTGCTCTTCTATGGATCCAACCAGCTTTGGTTTTCAACATTTATTACAATCACTTCAACGAAAACAAGTTCATGAAACTTACATCTCTCGCGGTCCGTGATCTTCCTTCTTTCCTCACGCCTGCTAATACCAACATAGGCGCATACGCACAGACTCAAGAACTAATGGAGTTTCTCAAAGAAGAAACCAATCCGAACGTTCTCATCAACACATTCGATTCACTGGAGGAAGAGGCCTTAAAGGCCATTCCAAATATCCGAATGGTTTCAATAGGTCCTTTACTTCCTGCGGAAAGCGAACCGGACAAAGGTTTATCAAGAGATCAAAGTAGTTATAGCGGTTGGCTAGACTCAAAAACAGAGTCCTCTGTTATTTACGTTTCTTTTGGGACAATGGTTGAGTTGTCCAAGAAACAGATAGTTGAGCTAGCGAGAGCACTCATAGAAGCTAAGAGGCCCTTTTTGTGGGTCATAACTGACAAACCTAATAAGGGATCTGGAGCCGAAGGAGAAGAGGAGGTTGAGATTGAGAAGATAGCAGGTTTAAGAGACGAGCTTGAAGAGGTTGGGATGATTGTGTCTTGGTGTTCTCAAGTGGAGGTTTTAAGACACCGAACCGTAGGTTGTTTCGTGACACATTGTGGGTGGAACTCGACGCTTGAGAGTTTGGTTTTTGGAGTTCCGGTGGTGGCGTTTCCGATGTGGTCGGATCAACCCACGAACGCAAAGCTTCTTGAGGAGTCATGGAAGACGGGTGTTAGGGTGAGAGAGAACAATGAAGGTTTGGTGGAGACAGGAGAGATAAGGCGTTGTTTGGAAGAAGTGGCGGGGGAGAAAGCTGAGGAGCTGAGGGAAAACGCAGAGAAATGGAAGCGTTTAGCGGTTGAAGCGGGTAGAGAAGTAGGGTCATCCGATAAGAACATGAAGGCTTTTGTGAATGAGATTTGTAGAGACTTTGTTCAGTAATGCAGGGGAGGTTAAAGACAAAGATGACATCTTAAAGTCACTTGGGGGTCAATGGGTGATTGATTTGTAGGAAACATTATTCTTCATCTATAAAGCTGATGATGAAGATGATATGCAGAGCTGAGGAACCATTATTCTTTGTTTGTCCGTTTATTAGGCCATGATTAACACAGGTCTCTTAAGGTGGGGTTCTTAACTTAAAATTTATCTTTTTAATTTTTTTTTTTTTTTTGCATTTTTCCCGCTAAGAGACGGCTCTTATGGTTCTTATTTAAGAGACGGTTCTTAGGTTTTTTTAGTTAAAAGATAAGATACGTCTCTTAGAAAAGCTAAGAATCCCACCTTAAGAGATCCCGGTTAATCTTGCTCTTATGATTTGTGATATATATATATCAGTGACTTGGGTTTATGGACTAAATTAGATATGTATCTGTTTAGTAGATTTAACTTAATATTTTTAGTCGGGCCCATTAAAGATATTCTAAAGCCCACATACATAAGCATATTCTAAAGATATATTACTCGAAAGCCCGAGCAAAAAATACATAAAAAAACTATAATTAAGAGCAGTGGTTAGTGAAGTTCTTAAGATGTGGGGTCCATTAACATCTAAAAATAAGTTTTTAAATTTATAAATAAGAATTGATTTTGTTTTGGATCTTACACTGTTCACGGATTTCACTGACACGTGACGATTTAAAATTAGTTTATTTTAAATTTTTGTTTTTTTAAATAAAAATAATAAGAAATCCACAAGGGTTTTAGGGTAAAAAATGCTCTAATGTTTCCGTCTGATTCTATCTTCTCTACCACACCAAAAAACCGAACAGGAACCGAATCGAAAACCAAACGCTCAGAACCTATAGCTTAATATGCTTATTAATTAGAGATGGGTTTATAATTACATAGAGTGCATGATAGGATTTTGAAGAGATAAATAGAAAATAAATAAATGGAAGATAAGGTTGAGACTCGAGATGCTAACGAAGAGGTTGAGCCGAATCGGAAGGCCTGACAACAACCACAACTGATGTAAAATACTTTGTATTTAAAAAGAAAAAGAAAAAAGAAAAAAGAAAAAGAAAAAGGTAGGATGAGATGAAGAGTTGTGAGAAACTAAAGACTTAAGAGTTGTAGAAAAAGAAAAGAGACAAAACACAGAGAGTTGCAAAAGTGGGGAGTTAGGTGTTTGAATGGATCTTTTCTATTTACCCAGTTACGAGCGCACTCCAGAGATATCAATATGTGGATTGATATTTGCAGGGTCTTTCTCCTTCTTGTTCACTGGATTATTCTCCGGATCTAGCTTATACACATGTTTTTCTACTTGGCCAGATCCAGATCCAGATCAACATCCACAACATATTATGCTTCCCAGGCCTTTCTACCTAGCTTATGGCATCTTATTCGGCTACATGTTCGTTCGGGTCACCCGAGAAATTTGCTTCAACATCCATAGAAAGGTTACTAGATTGATAAACTATATCAAATCATGGAGGGTTAAACATTCAACAAAACAAGAAGAAGAAGAAGAAGGAGGAGGAGGTTGCCCAATCTGCCTGGAAGATGTGGACAGAGGTTCTGGTGGTGTTATGCTGCGAGGTTGTTTGCATAGGTTTCACCGTCATTGCATTCTTAAATGGCTTCTCATACGTCCTTGTTGTCCTACATGCCGCCGTTTCGTTGCGGTTGCCAACATCTGATCGGTGAGTTGGATCATCTATTAGTGTGTCCATGGATTTAGCCTAAATGAACTAGTTTTCAGAGATTTTTTTTTTTTTTTTTTTGCTATAAATTGATTTATAAGACTGCATAAAGAGAGAGTCCATGTTAGAATGAAATATCCCTATATGCTCAAAATGTCAGCTGAGAACTGAGATGAAAAATGTTGTGTTGGGTTGTATCATTGACTAGACTCCACTTAGATGGATTCAATGATGCATCTTGTAGCCAAGTCAAACTTGAGAAAATACTTAACTTACTCAGCTGAATTGTTTCTTAGCCCAGTGTATTGCTATGAAAAGACTGCTATCAAACTAAGAATCAGCTCCTTGGACTTCCTTGGACTTCCTCGGCATAATCATTAGCCAAAGTCTTATAGCTCTAAATAAATAGGGGATGGGGCAGTCTGAACAACTCCTTCCTTCCATACGAGATATGGTGATAGCTGAATCAAACCGAGCAGAACGGGGAGCGAAAGAAAATATATAAAATAATATTGTATAATAAATAATATATTATTATGAGTCATAATATATATATATTAATATTATTATTTTACTAAATAGATATATATTATTAGTTTATATGAATAACTAAATATATATATTATTATATAAATAATGAAAGGTCATTAAAAAAATCTAAAATATATATATATAAAGATTTGAGATTATCTTACTCGGCTTAGTTTTTAACAACGGGGTTAAACTTTTTTAGTTAATTTTTCTATTCTTTTGTTATATTAAAATTATTCACCTGCCATGGAGAATGTTCTCAATTGAAGCTGTTTTTTTGAAGGGTAGCAGAAGGAGCTCTTCTTGTGGGTGAAACCATGCCTCAAACTGAACACAAGCCGCTTGCATTGAAGAAACTACTATTTGAATGTCCATATGCGAAACAGGTATGACACTACAGACTCCTTTTGATCCATAGGCACTATTGCTTCCAGCATCAGCTCTTTTCGAAACATGGTCCAATCCCGAAGCAATAGATTGTACATTAACTCTGTTTAGTTTATGGTTGTTCAATTGTGTCTTTCGCTTTATCAAAAGCTTCTACTAAATAAACCAGGTATGGTTTGATGCAATTAGGATTTATCGGTTTGGTTTTCAGTTTCTTATTTGATTTTGATTGTGGTCAAAAATATTAGTTTAAATAGAAAATATAAGTTGCAGTAAATAATTGTAAAACATCACAAAATTAACTGAGTCACCGTAAAAGTTGGCTAACAATATTATGCTTATACTGTTGGTATATGGTATATATATCCTCAATTACTCATGCATCTGAGGACTGTAAAATGATTCATACACTATCTTCATGATATTTCACTATTTTGCGAATTTAGGGTTTCCTTTTTTATATTACTTAAACTTTTTTAAAACATTCAATTTTTTTGTGGGGGATAAAATAAAATTTGCTCTCTAAAAAACATTTTTAAGAGTCTATAAATTAACAGAGTAGAAAAAGCCCTTGTGTTAGTCCGATATTGTTTGTGTCTTTATTGTCTGAAAAGCAGAGAAGTGAAACTCTTGAAAGTGTTTTTCATATTGCTTAAAATCTAATTAGCTTTGGCTTATAGAAGTTCTTTTTGCAAAGAGAATAAAAATCGAAAGATAACAACAAAAGAGAGAGAGAGATGGAAAGCAATGGTGGAGCAGGAGAAGTAAGAAGAGTGAGATTAGTTTATTTCCTGAGCCGTTCTGGTCATGTTGACCAGCCTCATCTCTTATATGTTCATCATATCTCCCACAATGGTGTCTTCCTTCGAGGTTAAACCTCTCTTCTTAATTACATTTTCTTCTCTTAATCTCTTTTGGTTAGAACAACCTCATCTAAAACTGTGTTAAAAACGCAGATGTGAAGCGATGGTTAGCGGGTGTACGAGGCAATGCGATGCCAGACGCATATTGTTGGTTGTGTAAGAGGTAAAAATAAGTAAAATGTTTTTTTGTTCACATTCTCTATCAAGAAGTATGATTTATCGAGATGTATATGTGTCAATGGTTTGAAAATGAATTTTGTGACATACATGAGATATAAGAATGAGTATGTATGCCAAGATTTATTGGACGAAGATCTTTTATTACACCAATCTCCCATAACGAATATGTACTCAAAGGATCTGAGATACTTCTAAAATCTCCAAAAGGTATGTCATGCAATGACTGATGTAGGCTTTGATATGCTTAAACAAAAGATTTCATGCAGATTATTTACCAATTTATGTGGAGTCACTTGCAACAGTTAACAACAATATAGAGACTTTGGATATTCCAAGAGTTGTATGTATAAAGTCTACTTAACTTACAATTCTTAACATACTTCAGTTTTTTTAGTCAACAACATACTTAAGCTTAATATTTCAAGAAAATAAAGAAAACTGAGTAGAAAATACCTTTATATACAAATTGACAAACTAAATATTCATTGTTGAAGTAAGAAGAATGGGACTCTTAAGAAAGATACAAAACTGTTAATATGAGAGGCGAGTGGACTCTAATAAGTTTCTAAAATTTGCGGTTCAAGTAAATAATAAAACTGAAAAATGATAGTTCTCATTTATGAAATTCACAAACTGATAACTAAAACAAGATAAATTTGAAGGAAAATAAAAGTAAATAAACAAAGAGTTCAAGAAACTGAAAGGAAGAATGATATGACAACTATAACAACTAAAACAATATACTTATCTCTTTATTTTTCTCATCCTCTCTTTTTTTAGTCTGGAATAATATTATTGTTTTTGTTTTCAACTTTCTTGATAATCTGAAATTTTGGGCAGAAGATGTGATATATTAGTACAAAGTGATATTGTACTACAAGTATATGTATAACTAATATATATTCATACTAAATATGATATTGTAAGAAGTAGTGTTTTATTTAGATATAGTATTGTATGTGATTGTATCCTATGATTTTATACATTATTCTTAGTGTTTTGTCAGTCAACATCAATACAAAACTCTGTCATGCACCTATGTGGAAAATTGTTAAATGATTTGTATTTTCAATGCGAAACAATTTAGCAATTTTTTTAGCTAAAACAAACTAAACTAGATTTTTAAAACAACACTATATTTTGTGTCTTTTATTTTTTTTTCTGTTGTCAAAGTATGTGTTTTGGTTGAATATTGGACTATCTTTAAAAGATTTAATGAACCTTTCGAAAAGCTAGAGAATTTCCGAGAGTTGTATTATACTCTCATCAATTTCTTAAACATGATCTGCATCTATCTCTATTGCGTCTGTCTTACGGCATGCATGTTCTATCATACATCTTCCACAAATAAATAATATTTGGTTATCTTTATTCTAGTCTTCAGTCTTATTGTATGGACATATTTAGATTTCAGCATTGCAACTCTCTTTTCTAGAAGATCAGGTCTGCAATTGTTACTGAGAAAATTAATCAACTAAATGAGTACTTTCGAAGAACAAATGTTAGGGATGAATTGTCTAGACAAAATAGAGATTACATGGTCATCAAATACAATGATGATTATGATAAGAGAGCAATTGAAGATGTTCCAACGTTTATGTGAATCAATGTGGTCCTATTTTTCTTCATTACAACAAAAGGTGTTTGGCTTCGGAACCATTAACTCTTTGGTTGCTCGATTTTTTTTTTAATGTGCAGACTGCTAATGATAGAGAGCAAAAAGACCAAGGGAATGATTTCATTAAGTGGTGTAACGAATTCTTACAATCCTAAACCATTTCTAATTTCCTTTATTTTTTGTTGCCACCATTTTATTCTTGAATTTTCGTAATCATAGCCTTCATTTGGTAAACACATACAAACAAAATAGTGGATGGAACTGATTCTAATGACAGTCAGCTAAAGAACATCTTCGGCTTTTAGCTCTTCGTGATATGATGAAATAATATTCGTTTAATGTATTATGAAAACTTTAACTTCTCAATAAATTAAGAAAAAAATCACCATAATGAATCTTCCTTATGACGATGTACCTATATTCTTATTAAAGTTGAAATTCTAATATGAAATAACCTTTAAAATAACGTTTTAATTATATTTAATGCCACTAGAAACTAATCAATCATAATTTTTAGCATTATAATTATTCTTAACAAAATATTTTTTCAAAATACAATCAATTAATTTTATTTATGACCAACATTAATAATTGTTTAAAACGACAATATATTTCAAACAAATCTATCTTATTAAAGTTGAAGTATCAATATGAATTAACCTTAAAATAAATTTTTTATTACACATTATACCACTAGAAATTAATGAATCCTAAATTTTAGCATTAGTTATTCTTAACATAATTATTTTCAAAATACAATCAAATTTTATTTACGGTCAACATTAATAATTATTTAAAATGAAAATATATTTTAAACAAATTCTCTTAAAAATTAATTAATTAACTTTATCTTTAATTGATTATATATAAAATTAATTATAATAATATGATATAAAATCAATATAAATTTATTTTTTACCATTTTGTAAATATTAAACATATCATTTTTACTATATAAAATAAGTAGTTCGTTATATATAATTACTATTTTCAAATTTTTAAATATTAATATACATGAACAATAAAAATTGATATAAAATAAATAACAATTAATAATTAATTATTTATTGTATTACTAATAAACTTTATGCTTTAAAAAGTTAAGACAAATGTCCGCTTAATTAAAGGCTAAAGTCAATCATCATCTAAATCAGTGATAGAGGGAGAGGGAGAGAGGCAAGGGGGCAGCTGTCCCATACGACTTATTGGAAAAAAAAAAATTTCACTGAATTTTTGAAAATTTTATGATTAAAGAGTTAAAATCCCTTCTAATACCCTCCATTATTTAAGTTCAAACTTTATATTGCCTCTGATGAACCTTTTGGCTGGCTCTGCTGGTCTAAATCCGTATGTTTTATTACGTTGTAATAGGTTACAATAGTGATTAATTAAACATTTATAGGTAGATTAATATGTATGATCATATATTATATATATATATATATAAATGCATGAAATTAATTATTAAGTTTTCCAATATCAATTTTTAGCAATGATCAGCGTAGGAATAACTAACATGATAAATTTATTAAATTACCTCGAAAACTTTTTTATCTCTATTTATTAGGATATTTTTCATAAAATTATTTTGGTGACAAAAACTTTTTTACCTCTAATTTATTAGGATATTTCTCTAAACTTTTTGTTTTTTGGAATTAACTACATGGATTTCTTTTATTCATGTAAACTCTATAAGCTTTTCAAAATTCAGTTTAGATTGAATGAAATTAAAGTAGGAATTGAACCTATGAATTCCCCAATTATGAGTTGGGCGCCTGAACAGTAATGTAGATGAGTGCAATGTTACAGTTAAGGGTGTGTGTGATTCAATCCAGTACAATAATATTGTAATTATCAAAATTTTAGTATATGAAACATAAAAAAAAATATTAGCAGCGATCTAAAAATCCACTTGTCATGGAAAGATAGGCTTAATAATCATAGCCCACGAGCTTTCAATGGTTCGCAAGCCCATAACATATGCAAAACTAAAGGGCCCATTTTTCTGTCCATGTGCTTTAATCTTTTTAGCAATTACGCGACTCCTTGAGTGTTCTTCACTCAATTTTTCATGTTGGTGAACGAATGAACAAAGGGTATTGTGGATTTGTTCAAATGTTCTTTATCTATCTTCTGGAACGGTTTTTTTTTCTGCTCATTTTATATGAAATCGTATTTGAATTATAGTTTGGATAAATATGAGGAAACTGCTTTATTAATAGAAGACAGGTAACATCAAATACTTATAAAAGTTTAGAACATTATTTAACCAGATCATATAAAATGGAAATAAAGAACATCTTATATTACGAATTAGAAGAAACTGATAAACTCGAAAAGAGCAAATAGAAGAAGCGAAAGCTTGAGAGAGTGTGAAGAGGAAGGCGACGAGGCTGAAGTCTTTGGTGGCTCCCTCGGGTCTCCTCCGTTGCTCGTTCGGGGCATATCCATTTCTGCTCAAATGTCAATAAACTCGAATCTATTAGTACCAAAATGATGAGAAAATGCTTACAACTTAAACACTTTCTTAAGTATGTGTGCTTTACCATCAGGCATGTCATCAGGATCCATCGAACTTGTCGGAGAAGTGGCCGGACCGAAAGAAGCAGGGCCTGCGAGTAACGTATATTAATGAATAATAATGAATCTTAATATATACTCGGGTCATTAAAAGTATTTACTGAACATTTACGGGTCCTTTGGGATACGTGATGTCAATAAACTCGATAATGTAAGTAAGTAACAATTTATGAGGAAAATGGTTAGGAGTTAATAGAAATTTGTTACTTTACCTTCAGGATATTGAGTTTCTGTAGGAGGAGAAGTGGTTGGATCGAGAGACTCAGGACCTATAAGTCATAAACATTGAGCTTATATATATATTAATATACAGAAAGTAATTCGCAAAGAGATTAAAACAAACTCTATAAAACTATCCCTAACAATTTACCTGGAGCATAAAGAAGTGCTGAAGAAGCTGCGAGAATTCATAAATGTTTACGTTAATAAAAAAATGATATTTAAATATATAAATGTAAAACACCAGAAACATAAAATAATTAACCCAATATTTCAAAAATAATAAATAGATACGTACGTACCTTTGCATTGAACGGGGACACCGCATGCACGAGGAAGAGCGCTGGCTAGAGTTCGGTTAGAAGGAAGATTGAGCGGCAGTTTTGCGGTTACAATCAGACACAAACAGTCCATACCGATTCCGGTTAACGATTCAATAGCATCACAACAATCCCAAGTTGGAGAAGTAGCAATTCCATTTAGAAAACTCATGCACCCTGTAACGCTAGAAAGCATGGTTGGTGTACATCGACTATTGATTTGAGCAAGACTCATCACTATTGGAGAATTTGAAAGTAGAGAGAAGATTAGGCCATGATTAACCCGGGTCTCTTAAGGTGGGGTTCTTAACGTAAAATTTGTCTTTTTAATTTTTTTATTTTTTTTTTGCATTTTTCCCGTTAAGAGACGGCTCTTATGGTTCTTATTTAAGAGACGGTTCTTAGGTTTTTTTAGTTAAAAGCTAAGAAACGTCTCTTAGAAAAGCTAAGAACCCCATCTTAAGAGACCGCGGTTAATCATGCTCTTAGAGCTAAGATTAGGAAGGATTTGGGATCCATTTCGTTGTGTTTAGTGGTTTTGGCAAGCTGAATCTTTTTTTTTTCTCTATTCAAGACCAAATGGTCATGAGGTTTTAAGATTCCTTGTGCAAATGATATATATATATATATAGAAGATAGAGGAGGCTAATAAGGTAATTCATGTAAGTTGGTTTTGTTTTTTCTGAAGCTTAACTAACTTTTACCATTGAAATCTAAATTTTTTTAGCCTTTAGGTTTGGTTCTGTAAACCAAAGTCCATCTAACATAAATGTTTAATCATATATACACGCATAATAAGATTGTAGCAATAGCCTATTAAGTTCAAGATTAATATATAACGATAAATATTCTAAGATAAACCTAAAAAGTTTTTGTCGCCAAAATAGTTTTTATTAAAGGTCGTAAATATATATATTTATATACATTAGATTAATTAATCTAGATTTACGATTTACCGTTATTGTTTGATTTTTAAAGGTGAGGTTTAAATATATATATATATATAAATTTTTCAAAATAAAAAATGTCTATTTTGATTATTTGTTCTTTTTGAAAACTATTTTTATGACAGAAAAAATAAAAAAAAATCATTTGAGAGATTTTTCCATGTATATTGCTAACTAAAATCAACAATCCTCATTAATAAAAAAGAGATAACGATGATTTGGTTATATATTTTAATTATTAAATCAATAACACTAAGGTGGCTTAAAGGTAAACATCCCACGATTTTGGATTTGAGTTCGTTAATTAACACGTGCATTCATTGATTATTTCTTGTTATGGTAGAAGTAGAAGTTCAGTCCCATTAAATAAGTTAATACACCGATATTACTAGTTCTTGCAAAAGTAGAAAGAGCATGTGAAGTGTTTCAAAATTAGTCGTAAGGAAACATTAATCAACGTTTGACGTTTTGTCTATGCACTTAATCATCGTTCACTTTTAAAACTTGCACAGAGTTTTGATTCATTTACGTATGAATGGTATATTAGTCATTTACGTGAAACAAAACCTCCAAAATCAGATGACCGTTGGGGGACTTGACATTTAAATATCAAACTGATGGTAAAATAAACAAATAAAGACAAAAACTGGGGCAATTAAAAATAAAGAAAGTTACGAAAATCGAAACAACCGAGGAAGAAGAAGAAGAACAAGAGAAGATCACTGAGTTGCTCTGTTCTCAAAGTGGTTTTGTAGGCTCTGTGTTTGGAGTTAGGGTTTGGTTTGATGCTTGAAGTGATTTTTTTTTATAAGAAGCTTAAAGTGATCTTAGACCCTAAGAGCAATCTTAAAGGGGTTCAAACTCTGAAAACTTCTCAAAATACATATATATATATATATATATATACATTAATATTATTATTTGATTATAATTTTTTAATTTTACGGGAAACGCAAACTAAAGTTTCTTTGCAATTCCGAAGGTAAATCTTTTATTGAAGGTGCTCTAAGAGAACTTCCAACACTTTAGCATTTATGATGGAGTTACAAACCAAATAAAACTAATATTTTAGTAAGTTTTAATCATGTAATTAAATATAATATTTAAAATAAAGTTAAACTAGATATTTAAAATATAATCATATTAACATGTGTTATTATCGTATATAAGGAATTTCTAAGAAGTTATAATCTGAGAAATTTTTGCTATCTTTCTTAATTTTCAGTTTTTATTACATTAATTAGATATTTATTAAAAATCTATAGTTAGAGGTGCTCTAATAATTTTACAGAGGAGATAGTGAGGAGCTATCGTGAGAGATCTCCTTCCAAGCTGAGAATCTTGGAAGATGAGTTAAAGGGTTTTGCTAAAAGTGGAAACTGTTTGAGCTGTAGATATTCTAATTCCAGTTGGAGAATCAATCAGGTAAGTTTTTAAGGTTAGCTTTTATATTCCAAATTTTATCTGTTTGATTGAAAGTTTATGTCTTTCTTTTTTGGAGGATGGTCTGTTGTTGAACTCAAAGTGTGTTTCTGTATAAATCTGTAACTGAAGAGGTGAGTGCATGGGGGTGGCCTTTGCAGACAGCTGGATTGTTTGGTACTGGTTTCTACTCAAGTTCGACCACAGTCTTAATAAGACGAGTAACTGAGGTAACTAAAGCTAAATCATTTGACTATCAATTAACTTCATTTCATTGTTCTTGATTTGTTGTTCCCTCATAGGGATTGGTAGTATAGTCATGAACAGCAAGTGCTTGTGACTGTTACTGTGTAGCTGTTTCATATTGAATGATCATTTTTTGGGTTAATTTCTCACTTTTACCATTTAAATTGTAAATAAATTGACAAAAGGTGTTTTAGCATATTCATGTGTATATCAAGTGATGATAAAGCTTAAAATAATCACTTATGTATTACCACAAGTCGATTATATATAAACTCGACCATTTTCAATTTTAATAAACAAATAGACTCTAACCAGCTGCTTCATAGGGATTGGTAAGTCCACAAAATTGTAACATTGCAATCAGGCACTATTTACTTATTAAGAGGGGTTGAAAACGATCTTGAATGGGACCATGATAAGATCTACAATGGAGTGCTATGGTGAGTCTTGATATTCACACTCGACAACTTTCACAAGTTCAAGAATCATGTGAAATCTTAATATGTCTCCCACTAATGATGGAGCTTTTTTGTCGATAAGTTTTTACATGTCCCTACAATAACAACAACCCTAAGTGATATCGATTGAAAGAGAGATGGATACTCCTAGCCAAGGAAAACAACCACACATTTCTCATTTGGTGAGATCGCATGTGATAAATCCAATAAAACTATATGACAAGTTCAAATAATACAAAAATAGATAAAGTGATCCCAAAGTACATTCCAAAGAAAATGACAACTTGTGGGCTAAATAATGTTGTACACTCTATCTGACACCTTGACACCACTTATTATTTATACACCAAACAGTGATAAGGTCATAAATACCACTAGTATTAAAATAACCTCTATGTTTCAATAAAATAAATAATTTTTAAAAAGATAATTTTAGTGTTTTTAATGAAAATATTACAAATTTCAAGAAAATTAATCAGTTTTATTGAATTACTACTGTCTAAAAATTATTAAAAACTGAAAATTACAGAAAATGATATATTTATTATGAAATAATATTTATAACTTCTCATACTATGTCGAACTATAATATACGATCAATATTTGGTTGTATAATATTTCATGGGTAATGTTGTGTGACTTGTCAGTCACCTAGATCCCACTTTTGACAGGGGCTATCGTCAATATAGACTGATAAAATCTGAGTATCACTGTTGGTTAAAGAAAGTAGCCATGTATAGATTTCTCAAGTAGTATTCAGTGATATTAATTGGATTTTGTAAGGTAGCAATATGGATTCATCTCAAATCTTTGTCGGCTCTTCCTTGAGAGAGACGAGTTTTGTTGACAAGTGGGCATGCGGATTAGGTTAATACGGTTCATTCGGTTTAATTCAGTATTTGAAAATCCTATCGAACTTAACCAAAGTTTTTTCTATTTCAATTAGATTTTTGTTTAATATTGTTAAAATTTGGATAAGTTCGATTGATTTTGATTAAATTTGGTTAGTTCAATTTAGTTTCCTTTGGTTTAAAATTTAGTTAGTTTAATTAAATTTTTAGTATGTTTGATTATAATTTTTCTAAAGAAATAGAAAATCAAAATAACTGATTTTCAATCCAAACCGAAAACTAATTTTAAAATTTTGTCGAATCGAATCAAATTCAAAACCCCAATTGAACGAAAACCAAAAGTTTTGTTTAGTTTGGAATAAAATCTCAGTCATACCAACAAACATCGACATTTAATTGGAGAAAAAATATTATTCGACTATAATTTAACTCTTAAAAATATTCGGAAAAGTCGTAAGTTTTCTATGTAACATATAAAAAAAACTAAGTTTATAATTTGTTTAAGAATTGCTTGTTGAACGATTCTTGTCAAAGAGCACATGCATCTGAAAATTAACCGGACATCATATCATCCGGTGAATGTCTTTCTAAGGAGTAAGTAAAACAAGATTTAACGGTTCAAAAGAGTACTTTGAATCGAAGAAAAAACAAAGCTTAGTTAAGTGAAGTGAGTCAGTGTACTTTGCACAAACATAGATCTCTCGTCTTTGAGTCATGAGATGACCACACTTTAGGTAATCCCTGGATGCTGCCTCCTCGTGAGTTATTGCTGTGTTTGCAAGGACAATGATTCTTCTTCTTTTGCAATTTTTACTGGGTATTTTATTTTCTTGAGTTCTCAATATGAAATGAAGTAATTACATCCACGAATTTTGTTTTTTTTTTTTCCATTATATTCAGAATAAGTGGAAATGTAAAAAGATAATAAAACCTTAACACTACTTTTGGAATCTAATTATTGAAGTCACTTTTCCACATTATTGACCTTCACTATGTACTTTCAAGTATGTATGTAGAAGAAGAGAAAATTATATACAGAAATGAACTATAAACTGATTTTTTTATAATTTTATAGTAAGATCCAAAGTAATGTACTAGTATAAAATCTGGAATCGGTATTAGTATACATCTTGTCATCATCTGGAACCATTATCATTATCTAGCATATTAGATAATGAAAACATATAAATATCTTCCTCTGTATTTAAATTAATTTCCATCTATCAAATATAAAAAACAAATAGCTTTGTGGTCCTTTAGTTTTACAGGTAGGCTTCCTCAAGCTCTGCGTACCATTCAGATTCACTATCTCTACTTAAACTAAAAAAAGATCTTATTAAATAAAAATATTATTTAGAATTAAAATTTCTGATTTATTTTCTAGATTTTTTTGTAGTGTAACAGTTGATAATTTTATTTTATTAAGATTTAACATAAATCATAAATAGGTTCTTTAACAACAACATAATATGGATTTTTGTTAACTATATGTACAAGTAACTTTAACAAACCAGAATTGGCAATTTAAGATTAGAGTTCAAATGAGCTTATTTACTCCATTCATCGTGTAATGATTCATATAATTTTCATAAATTTGTGTAATTTTGGATTCATCTAAACTAATTATAGGCATTATAAAGATTAATATCATTTGATCTTAACCTTTACAGCAAGGCACGATGCATGGAGTAAACAAGTATGCAAATGAGTAACATGGTGAATGGTGATACATTATATATAAAGACATTCATGGCCACCTAGCTATTCCACTAGCAATAAAAAAAAAACACAATGCCAAGAATCATGTGGAAAAGTTTCCATCATTGCCTCCCATCAAATCTCACTAATCCTTCCTCTTCTCCCTCCACCGCCGCCGCCTCCGACGATGATCACAACCGTCCATCCATTCTTCTCATCAACAACTTTGACCTCCTCTACACCGACTCCACCGCCGCCGCCCGCCCCATGACCAAGAGCCTCATCGACGTCGCGCCTTCCTCCACCACAACATTCACTTCCTCGACCTCCACCGCCGCTGATTCTTCCTCCTCCTCCTCTGCCTCCTTGGATGAATCCGATAATTACGGTGTTGCCCCTGACCACTCTCCCCCTCCTGACTTAACCTCCGTTCTCGCCTCCCGTCGCTTCTTCTTCTCTTCCCCTGGACGCTCTAACCTAATCACCGACTCACCGGACCTCCGTCCCCGGTTTAATAGTGAAACTGCCACTGACACGACTACTACTACTTCTACTAGGCTTCTTACCGGAGGAACCGCCGTGAAACAATACGTGCAATCTCCTGATCCTTACAACGACTTCAGGCTATCGATGCAGGAGATGCTTGACGCCGTTAAAGACGCAGGAGATGTCCACCGTTACGAGTTCTTGCACGAGCTGTTACTCAGTTACCTCTCACTGAATGCAGCGGATACACATAAGTTCATTATCAGAGCTTTCGCAGACATTCTTGTCTCTCTCTTATCGGACGATCACCGGACAAGCTGACGTGGGATGTTTTCATGTTATGTAAACTACTCAGGTTATGTTTTGGGATTAACGCTTTAGGACAAAAATATGTTAATGTAATTATTGTGTAATGATACGATAAAATCGAGAGAGGCGTGGGGTTTTGTCTCGATCGCATGCAGTTAGGTTGCTTTTATTTTATTTTTTTACCATTTTAAATAAAAGATGTATCGATGATACATGTCTAGTAAAATTTGATTGGAAAATATATAGATTTTTTCATCTAAAAAAATGATATTTCTTTTATCGTTTTGAAGTGATAAAACTTTGGGAGAATTTGCCAAATGACTAAAATCTCAAGTGTAATTAAGGGAGTAGCATTGATTTTGACGTAATTCATCAATTAACATTTAACGTCAAACTCGTCCGGTTATACCTCTTCTTGGAACAAGTTACAGGTGACAAAAGCTAAAAAGATGACGTCGACACGAAATTATCTGGTCCATGATTTATGTTTCTTGTTCATAACTTATGAAAGAGAAGAGGGCCACATCATACGAGATTACTGTTTTTAGTGGCCAAAAATAGAATCCTTTTCAATATATTGTGTATTTCGGTCACTCTATTCTGATAAGAACGAATAAGAAGACAACAAAAAAAGTGAATAACGTGAAGAAATTAATGCTGAGAAGATACATATGTACCGAGTGTTATTTCATATCACTGAAGTAGTATAGAATTATAACCTCACCTACAACCTTTAAATATTAAACATATCTCAACCTCAATCCATAGATACTAAACTTTATCTCAATTTCATCTCAACCTCTAAATACTAAACCCTAAACTCTAATTAGTAAACCATAAACCTAAATATAAACCATAAACCTAAATATAAACCCTAAACCCAAATAGAATGAAATAAAATAAATAACATAATATATATTGGTGAAATTATGAAATATATATGATTGCATGGAAGAAGTTAATGTTTACCACAACCTCCTACCTTCTAAATACTAGACCCTAAACTCTAATCACTAAACCCTAACCCAAATGTAAACTCTAAACCCAAATATAAACATTAAACCCAAATAGAATGGAACAAAATAAATAACATAGTACATATTGGTAAGATTGTGAAATGTCTATGATTGCATGGAAGAAGTTAATGCTGAATCAAACCATATTCTCTCACCTTCTAAATACTAAACCCTAAACTCTAATCACTAAACCCTAATCCAAATATAAACCCTAAACCCAAATATCAAAATCTGAAAAGTACATAATATTATCAAATATTAAATTATATTATGTAATATTAAACTATACAATATAGATCATAATACGATTGTTATAGGTTTAAAAACATATAACGATAGTTAGAACTTGAGAAAAATTACAACTATATTTCTAAACAAAACATAGCACTTTTAGTAACCGTCAAATGAAATAGAACATGATAAAATAGTATACTAATAGAATATATCGCATTACATAATATGTCGATGTAGAATAGAACAAAAATATGTCAGTGGAATAGTAACACCAGTTACTTCCACTTTATGCGTATATGATTCTATGTTTGTTACATCACTGTTAGTGGGATCTTAGATACGGTGCCACACATGTCATTCATCTTATGTATAATGTAAAATACAACAAATGATCATTTTCTTTGATCAAATTTTAGCAAGTAAATAGTAATTGATACATAGTATGGATCATCTATAAAATAGTATAGAGAGTCTATACATAGTATAGTCAACGACTTCATCTTCTCCACCTCCTCATCTTCGGCAGACATGATGACACACATTTACTGGTCCACAATCATGATTCTTCACCATCATATAAAGTAGACGAGTCATCATCTCTTCTTTTTATGACATGTTTCACATATTTACCGCTCCACACCATCAATCATTCACTTAGGATGCCGCCTCTCTTTTTCATCACCAACAGAGCTTTCAAAAATTATCTTCTTCTCCACAAAATGTCGCTAAAGAAGCTATTGATCGCAGTCTCCCTCAATGAAACCAGCCACCTTCCCCAATTTCAACCGGTGATGTAAAGGAAATCTAAGCCTTGGTAGCAGCAGGAATTTCACGGTGGCGAATATTGGCCTCAACTTTTCACCTTCTTGGAAAGTTACGAAGAAGAAGTTACTAGGGAAGTTATGTGATTAACGAAGACTACGCGTAACTTTTTCAACCTTGTGTAATTATTAATTAATTTTTTTATCTGCAGGTTACACCGGTTGAGTGAGAGGCCAAAAGGGAAATTATATAGAAAATACATGTAGTATATGTGAATTGTAGGGCTTTTAGTTATGTGGTGAATTATAATATTTTTGATGGCTATAGGATGCAATTTCCCTAAAACTTTCGTCTGGTTTTTAGTGCCATGACAAACAAAGAAAGATATGACGACTGACAATTGGTATACTGTTTCCTTTTTCGCAACGTATGAATTATATTATATAGAATCTAAAATTTCAGATTGACTTTCTTCTGCTTTTCATGATGTTTCTCACGTTACATTCACGTCAAAACAAGAATCTAAAATGGACATATGATAAGTACATAAAGTTATTTTATCTTCGTTCATGATTTTTTTGGTTGGGTAAAAATATCATCAGTTATGTTTTATCAATACGCTGGTCTATATATTAATGATATATTAATGACTGGTATTCAATGTCAACAAATATTGAGATCTGTTGTTTGTGCCAAAAAAAAAGTGATTCTTCACATAACACAAGGTGAGAGAAGAACAATATTGGAGAGACGGATGAAGCCTAGCTCTTGGATTATATATATATATATATATAAATATTTTGAATTGAGTTTTCCATAAAATTAAAAACTGACAATTAAATATATATATATATATATATATATATAAACTGACAATTAAATATATATATATATATATATATATATATATTTATTTATTTATATTTTAAAATTTTCAGAACTAGAACCTCTTCCATTAGGAGTGCTCTAGCTAGGTCCATGCATATACTATACTGGTAATTGTTCATTATGAGAGATATCTCAATTAACCAAGCCAGATTATATTAAGTAAATTACAAGTCTATAAGAAAGCATAAGATTATATATATTCGATTTGTGTAAGACTTTAAAAGCACACTAACATTATCTTTTAAGCAAGCATACGGTTTTTGGCGCAGGTATTAAGCAAAATTCTTGTCTTATACAGTGTAAGTTGGTATAAAGTAGTGCCTGCTTTTAGGCCGCTTGTCTCCAACTCTCCCTGGCCAAGTATATGTTTGTTTGGCATATGTGTTCTTCTCACATGTGCTTGAAAGAGATAAGTCTAGAGATACATAAGAGTTGTGTTTTACTTATATGTATATAATATACATACTGCCTTCAATTATGTTGTTAGGTGATTCCAGTATAAAAATTATTCATCAGACTAACTAAAACTAATACATATTGTTGACTGAAACATGTGATATAGCATATGCTGTGAAGGCCAAATTAAAGAGTTTTTCCTTCAACCAATTTTCACAGTCGTTTTACACTTGTAACTGTGTCTCCAGTCAAGGATCCACATTCTAGCTCATCTGGTTACCCTTATTTTAGTTTACTCAAAATAAATCTAAAAAAAATGGTAATCTTATTATACTCAAATATATTATAATAATATCTCTTATCCTTAAGTCTAGCAATGAAAATGCGACTTATTTGGATTTTGATAGCTGTGTGTCTTGTGTGAAAATATCTAACTTATTACTAATAAATAAAATTGTCATATAGTGGCGGTTTACATTTTAAGAGAATTGGTCTAAATGTGTTTCTGCGATAGAGATACCACAAGCTGGAATAGCTCAGTTGGTTAGAGCGTGTGGCTGTTAACCACAAGGTCGGAGGTTCGACCCCTCCTTCTAGCGCATTTGTATTTATTTTTTATGTTCTTGACCTCTTGAATCAATCAAGTCTGGAGTTTTTGGTCCCACTTGAAATCTGCAAGAGAGGTTGCGAAAACGATGAGGGAGAGTCGAGAAAACCGTAAAGACAATGCCAAGCTTACAAGAAGTGTACGTTGATGCTGCCAAGGAACCGATTCGTGTGATTATTTGAGCATTGAGAAGTAATATTGCTTCCTCTTTTGTTTTCGTCTTTTTGACAGTTGATGAAAATGAAGCTGAATGATTTTATTGGTAATTCATCTTTATCAAAACGCACCTTATAGTTTGTGATTTGATCAATTAAGCCCCCTTTGTGAGGAAATTGATCTAACTACATACAACAAGTTATTAAAAGAAAAAAAAAACTTGAAATGTTCATGGGCCATCCGAATGTACCAATGAAGCCCAGATTGTTTATTTCTGTTGGAAAATAGGCTACGCGTTTTAATAAAATTAAAGTCCATGGGCCGACGATATTTCTCATTTTACATAATCATCTTAAGTTTATTTATTTCCTTTTAACTGCTAGATTTCAACATTATATACATGCTATGTTCGTGTCAAATTAATAAATCAATACCATTAATTACCTTCTTATATTCTTATGATACATAATTAACTGTAGTACTGGTCATTGTGATTTATTTATTTTTAAAACAAAAAAAATCAACATGTTCTAATCCTTTTCCGGCATATATTAATAATTAAATTATGAAAAGAAAAAATCAATTAGATGTGAATTTGTGTTGACTACTTTTCCGAACGTTATGGAACTAGTTATAAGTCATCACCTGTGTGCTGGAATCACACTTAATTCATCACTAAGATATTGTTTGATCAGTCAAAGATATATATATATATATATATATATATATGTAAAAAATGCGAAATGATGAGAAAAACAAATATTATCAAACACCACAAACTCTATGAAATTATCATTGTTTCTTGTTATTGCTCGATTTCAAAATTTGAAATTAGAGATTAGAACCCAACAGAAAGGAGAAAGATGAAATCGAGTTTGTAGGAAGTTTGGTAACATATGACCAGGTGATTGTGGTCGAGTGGTAAGGAGACGAGACTGGGACGCCAACACGTTTCAGGTTCGATCCACCTGCTGCGCGAAACTAAGTCACAATTATCCTGGTCACCTTACACGGATATGGGCCCATGCTTTAGGGCCCATTTGAATACCCGGAGAGAGGGTCTATCCGTGGGCTGCACTCCCCTTGGGGATTAGTCTGGGCCTCTCCATGGGCCTGGGATACCCCTAGGTTAATCAAAAAAAAAAAAAAAAAAAAAAAAAAAAAAGTTTGGTAACATATGAAAGAAATGTTCAGTGAAAATGAGAACAAGTAAGTGCCCTGAGGGGTCACGTGAGTTGTTGTTGACATAATGCTTCAGACCATCTTATAATAGTATTTCCAAAAGTGGCCAACTCAATTATTACTGTAATAATAATGTCACCACTGTTCAAAATCATAATTAATTCACATTTGAAGAGGTTAATTTTCAATGTAAAACTCCACTTTATTCCTTTAAAATGAAGTAAAATGAAATATGAAATCCATTTCTTGTTTTATAATGGAGTAATGTACAAAAAGAAAATAGATTAATCTCTATTAAGGTATCTATAACTCAATTTCATTTTTACTCAAAAATAAAATAAAAGAAAATATAGAGTAAAAAACACTTCAACCCTACTTTCACTTCATAATAGAGTTTACTCCATAAATAAAATAATCTATTTTTTGTTTGTTCATCACTCCATTATAGAGTGAGGAATGAATTAGGATTGAAGTATTTTTATTCCATATTCTCTTATATTCCATTTTGGAGAAATATAGTTTTACATTGGAGATACTCTTATAAAGTAGGAAATTGAGTAGAGTTTGAGTGTTTTTAATTTCATACTCTCTTTTATTCCATTTTAAAATAAAAAAATAGAGTTGAGTTAGTGATCCCTTAAGAGCACTATTATCCGATGATCTTTATCTAAGTATCTAACAAATAAAATATTAGCATTTAAATATAATTACTTTGTGCAATTAAATTTAAATTAAGAAAAAAAATCTACCAATTAGGAATTGCCACAATAGCATAATCATTTCTCAGGTCTGCATAAACGTGGTTGTACTTTTAATTCAGGTGACACTGAAATTTTCAGTTTTAGGGCATCTTCAACTCAACTTCATTTTTTACTCTAAAATGAATTGAAAAAAAGTATGAAGTAAAAAAACACTCAAACCTTACTCTATTTCATATTCCATAATAGAGTTTTCTCCATAAATGAAATAATCTCTTTTTTGTTTGTTCATTATTTTATTATGGAATGAAAAATAGAGTAGGGTTGGGTATTTTTACTTCATATTATATTTTATTCCATTTTAGAGGAAAATATGGAGTTTTACATTGGAGATGCTCTTAGAGGAAGACTTACTCGTTTTTCTTTTCCTTTTTATTGATTAGCATAATTAAAATAATCAAATTTTAATAAATTACTATCAAAATATCATTACATAAAGTATCATGTGTCTTTTTGGTTAAGTAATCATTGAGTGAACCGAATAGTAGATCTTAACATACATTGTTTGATTACTTATGAAATCGAGATTTTAAAGAAAATAGTTCATGATTAAAAAGATTGGTCAACTATGCATGCAAATATATTTGAATTAAAGGGTCTTTACAATCGTCATTAAAAGATAACCAAACTTATAACACTACTTAAATGCAATAAGTGTGTTATAAATGAACAAAGAAACATAATCATGTGACTTTTCAGGCGATTAATAATGAAAAGTTTGAACTTAACTCAAAGTCGTCGCATTGTATATTAACAAAATAACTTCCTCCGATGCAGATTATATTTATAATCTTCTCTTCCAAAATAGGTAAATACAAACAGAAGAGACATAAAATTAAAGGATCACTCATGATATAATTAAATGAAATACTTTGTTTTATTTAACATATTCTATTTTATTTTCATCAAACATACATTTTGATATCATATTAAATTATTTGTTCACGGGCTTTTTTTTCTTTTCCTCCAGCTTTTCATCTATGTATATGCCTCTATTTTCTTATTAATTTTTCAAGATGAAGTTATTAGTTTTGATCAAAAGTAAGACTTCTATTTATTTTATTTTCTGCTAAGAAAAAAATAATCATCTATTACTTGAGGAAAAAAAACAGTTTTTGATAAACGTGCGGATGTGAACAATTTGACATTTGGCTATTTAGGTGTAACACAATTTTGTTGAATTGGATGATCTCTATCATTAGGATAATCTTTTATATTAATATATACTTTTACATCATGATTCTTCATATTTTGTTTAAGGAGTTTGAAATGGTATGGATATTAACCAAAGATAATGAATATGATTTTTTATGGACAATATGAAAAGGAATACAAAAGAAAAACACAAGGCCACAATATATTCTCTGAAGGTACACCTTTGCTGATACGAATATTTGATTTGGTGCTGTTGGCTGTCAAAGACATAGACTTTTAAACTGTCGTTTCCACTTCCTACTGATGAAACCTTTGTATTCTTATCAAATATCACCAAACTTTAATTTTATAACTTGGACCGTCGTGAGTTGTACGACATTTTAATTATTAACTATGTGTACAGATTGTCCATGTCGTGCTTTCACAGTTTCACAAGATAGCTCATAAGTCTCAATGTTCAATGATCGCCCTTATTCCCATTTTACAAGACCCTTATTCCCGTTTTATAAGAAAACCACCAGACTCCAATTTATATTTGGTGGAGAAAACAATAGATCTATAGTATCAAATTATACTCTATACATCATCAAAGCAATTTTTTTTTTCTAAAAATGTAAATATCATTTAAAGAAATAAAAGTTGAGGTTTTAGATAATATGATTAATAAAGTGAAATTTTTAAGTATTGTTCCCCAGCAAAAAAAAACATAAAAGATAAAAACGATTAATACTTTAACCATTCAGATTTGTAATGAATAAGACTAAATTAACGATATAAATTTAAGCACTGAAATGAGAGAAGTAGTCGAGTTGAGATTAGCAAATGCGAGATTAAAACAATTATGAAGAAATCAAATAAACTCGAACGTTTTATTACAGATATAAAAGTTGTAATAGATTTTAAAACATATTTTACAAAAACATGTTATGATTCTTTGTCAAGTATAGACTAACAGTAGAAATCTTATATTCGCTTGATAGAAACAATAGAGAATTGTATCTCTTTAGCTAATTCCAAATTAAAAAAAAAATCGAAAGATTAATATTTTACTATTTTCTTAGTACGTTTGAAATATCACAACCCGATATTAATTAACTTTAGTTGGTCCGATGTTTGCTTCTTTTTTTTTGGTTTTTTATCTTTGTTTATTGTTTCTTTAGGAGTGACAGATTGATGCCATTTAATTTCTTTGAAGACTACTTAATAAATTAAAATTAAAAGTCAAGTGTAATGTTAAATATGCGTCTTTACTACGCCGGGGACAAAAGTGCTGTGAATTAAATCCGATGCATAGCACGAGACACACCTGCCCAGTCAACCTATCTATTGACCCTTTCTTGTTTCCTCTTTTAGAGTATGTGATATACTCATGTATGTGTATATAAACACATGTCACATGCAGTGGCGGATCTAGAAAATATTATGATCCGGGGCAAACATAAATTTTTTAAAGAAAATATGGATATACACAGCATATTCAGTTAAAACTAATTGAATTTTAAAATTATGGTGGGCAACTGTCCCACCCTTTGTCCATGTAGCTTCGCCACTGGTCACATGTGTTATGTATATCACCAGTGTATATATCAAGACCATGGGAATAATATTCGTAGATTTCTTCCCGTTATCTAGCTTTTACCATCTTCATCCATATGATGTTATTCTGATGTAAAACGATGCTTTCATAAGAAATAGCTTGTGTCTGAAGCAAAGTAACATGTCAATTTAAGATACGATGTTGTCCTTTCACACCCAAATGAAATAAACAATTCTTCATGTTTTGTTTATATGTCCATGCAAAACAAGTTGGACTAGTTCAATTTGATATAACTATATTTTGTTTAAAACCCCAGCAATAATACGTTAGTTCTAGACTTGTAGTATACTACTATATAGTATAAACGTGAAAAAGAAGAATATGTTCGTTGTAGTAGACGTCAACGAAAAGAAGAATATGTTTGTTGTGCTAAAGAGAGATCAATATTATTGCTTTTAGAAACTACTACTATTGAAAGTTCAACGATTTTTAAAAGTAAAGTCGAATGCTTGTTCCAACGGGCCTCTTTTTCCATTTTAATATTTTCGATTTTGTTACCACTTTTTTTCTTTCTTTTAGGTAAATTTAGTATTTTCTTTCTCCCTTCCTGTTATGTAGTAACTATTATTTGGTTCTATGTTTTCAAAAATAAATTATTCCCTCCGTTTCATATTAAGTGTCGTTTTAGATAAGTTTTTTGTTATAAAAAAAATGTCGTTTTTGACTTTCGATGCAAAATTTATTAACTTTATACTGTAGTTTATTTTTCCAATTGGTTGAAATATGATTAGGTATATAGGTGATTGTGTTTTTATATAGAAAATATGCAAAATTAATTTTTTTCTTAATCCGTGTGCAAAAACGTAAAATGACATTTATAATGAACAGAGAGAGTAATAGATTAAAGGGTCTTAGTAATATTATATTAAAAGTCTATCCATTTTCCTTTTAATTTGATGTAAATAAAATTTTGCTAATTAAATTAATATATCAATAAAATATTCAAGACATGATGCTAGAGTAGTGTTAACGGCGTCAGCTGCCGTTAACCTCAATCACCAAAATATATACAACAAGGGAATCTCTTTTCTCTCTCACACCATTCAATCACTTTCATTTTTTTTCAAAATCTCCTTTTCCCACTCTCGCTTGAAGAACAAGCTTTGGTATATTTGTTTCAACGGCCTAATTTATCAGTTTCTTCCACAAAATAAAGAAGATATCTTGAAAAAAAAATGGGGAAGAAAGAGCAGAAGGATCATTCAACAGTAGAGAGAGACGACAAAGTTGAAGCTGTTCTTCAACTTCTTCGTAAACATTCTCCTCTCACTCTCAAACAGGTTTGCTTACTTATTCATTAGCCCACTAATCTTTTCATTAATTTAGCTACTAGCTTCTTTTTTTATATGTGTTGATTTTGTTACTGCCGGGTTTAATAATATTGCAGGAGAAGTTCTGTAACAGAGCTTGTGTCAGTAGATTCTTGACAACAAAAGGAGACAATGTGAAGAGAGCAGCTAAACAGTTACGCTCTTGCCTTTCATGGAGATCTTCTCTTGGCATCGGTATATTCTTTCTCTCAACTTAATTCATGTATGAATATATTTTGTATGTTTTTTTTTCTATTCATGATGTTCTTCTACGCATGTTAATATACTAAAATACACGTATATATATTTATTCGTGTACTAACATGCGTACGTTACATTTTCAGAGGTCCAAAGCTTTATTTAATAAACGGTCAAATTTTTTTAAAATAATCAATGGATAAAAACACAGATAAAGCTTAAAGTAAGCATGGTGTAGTGTATAGATTTGTTAGTGGCTATATTTGTATTTCTTTTGTGTAATTAGAACAGACGTTTCGTTGCTTTTTTCTCGGGTTTTGATGTGTCCCATGTTTGAACATCGAGCGTTAAAGTGAATATCTACTCATTATGACACCCACTTATTTTAACCTCTTCTGTTTAAATTTTCAAGATTCAGTTTTACCTTTTTCTTTAGAAATTTATTATATAATCTATCAATATATTATTACAGAGAGCTTGATCGCCGACGAGTTCACGGCGGAGCTAGCTGAAGGTCTTGCCTATGTCGCCGGTCTTGACGACGAGTGTAGACCCGTTTTGGTAACTTAACGTTTCTCACATTTTTTTAATGATTTTGTTTGTCATTTATCACCAAAAACCTAAATTAATACTTTGTGTTCTCTTAGGTTTTCCGCATCAAACAAGATTATCAGAAGTTACATACACAAAAACAGTAAGTATAAACTAGCCATATGTTCAAATTAAAACATTAAAAATCAAATATTAAAATTTCTCAAAATTAATTTGTATTGTTTTTTTAAAAATTTGTTTTGCTTTATGTTTTTCTTAAAAATAGGTTGATTCGTTTGGTGGTGTTTACATTGGAGGTGGCAATCTCAACCATGTCCAGGAACGTGGAAGAATTTGTCATCCTTTTCGATGCTAGTAAGTTCGATCCTCTATCTTTCGTTTATAGATAATTCTATTTAGGAAAACAAGGTTTCTAAAAAAAGGAGATAAAGTGAAAAATTTCGAAAATTATAAGTAACTATTTTGGTTTTGTGACTTTGTCTTTTATCCTCAATGGTAATATTGTCACGGTGAGTGAATATGAAACACAAAATGTCTATTTTTAACTTAAAATGTTTGGTAAACTTTGGGGACCGGAACATGTCGGAACTCCGGCAGGAAAATGGGAAAGATAACGATCTGAAAATTCCCGTAGTGTCCCTCTTTAGTCATGGTCACACGAATCACAATCTCAATTATTGAGGGTATTATCGGCATTAAGTTAAGCTTCTATAGTAGTTTCAGTACTTCTCAACTCTGAATAGTACTCTTTAGCTTTTTATTAAATGTTCCTCTTTTGATCCTCTGCAACTCCCATAGTACTCCTTCCATTTTTATTACTATTATTTGTTTTATTTAACTGAAGATTTTATACACTTGTGTTCAGCCATCTTTTAAGAATACTTATTATTTAAAGGAGAAATTTTAATTTTACCATAAGTTTTATACTACTTTTCAAAATTTACCATTAATATATGACTATTTTTAAAATATTTTAAATTTATGAAGAAAATAGAGTAAACTATTTTTAAAATATTTATAAAACATTTAGAATTTAAATCCACCTCTTTAACACTAAACTTTAAACAATAATCACTAAAGTGTAAATTCAAATGTTAATATATTTTTGATTAAGAGTATTTTTGAAAAGTGTTATTTAATTGTGATATTTTTAACAATTTTTCTTATTCAAATGGTTAGCTAATATTTCTTCAACATTTTGAAATTGCAGGTTTATTCAAATCAGCATCAGCCTTCATGAACATACTAGTGACTACACTCAGAATAGTTGCAGAGTATTATCCTTGTCGCCTTTACAAAACATTCGTCATCGACCCTCCTTCTCTTTTCTCCTACCTTTGGAAGGTAAATTAATTTGACATTCCCATTATTATCACATACTAAATATAATAATAAACTTAGCTATACATCTAAGTTTTTGAAAATTTGAATATACTAAACATAAGTCAAAGTGTTAGTTCACCTATCTAAAGTAACGTAAGTACGTAACATCTGATCCTCTACGCTCACGTGTAGGGTGTTCGTGCATTCGTTGATCTATCACCGACCACAACGATTGTATCAATGCTAGACTTCCAAGACTCGTTTGACTACGACGACTTCTCTTCTTCTTACCCATCACGAGTCTCCTCCCTCCGTTACGACAAGTCACCAACTAAACCAACCGACAAGATCAGCTCCTCCGCATCCTCTAGGTTCGCCTTCACCGTCTCCCGCGACGGTCTCGACACAGTCAAACCGTGGTGCCTCACTCTCACCGACACGTCCTCGTCCAAACTTGGTCACACGAGCGCGTACATCTCACCGCTAAACGCGCGTTCTTTCTCCTTCGCGTCACCCGCGGCTAGGCGCGAGCCTTTGGATGGGCCAAGGAGAAGCTTTTTCGCTTCCACGCCTATGCCAGCTAGGACGACGGACCGTCACTCTATGGGAAACCTCCGTGACCCGCGGATACCTCGCCCGTCTTTCTTCCAGTCTCCGGCGGTGTTTTTCCGGCGAGAGTCGCATGTTTGTAAAACTGAGAAGCCGCGAGATTCGTTCGTTCCTTTCCTCAAGTTTTATCGTAGGCCGTACGATGAGATGACTTATAGGTCAAAGATGCGGCCCCCACTCGGTGGTCTTGTCTCTATTGTTTCTAGCCAGATCAGACGTCGCCACGTGTCTTTGTCTCAAAGGTTCTAACTCATGCAGCTATCATCCACCTCTTGAAGAAGTACGTAGTATATAACATTTGTTACCATTTGTGGCCATTTTTATTTTAAAAGTTATCCATTATTGTTGTTTCTATCATATGTATGTTTATTAGTTCGTCAAGATGTATTTCTAATAATTTTGATCAATTGTTTATTTATTCAGCAACTTTTTTTTTATTGGTTTGGTTTCTTCAACTATCTAAATTGTTCCGATTATTTTTGAACTTTGAATGCGTTGTATCAAGTTTTATGATTTGAATTTTAACACTTTAGCTTTTTTACATACATTATTATTATAGTTAATAATTACCATGGCCACGTTTCGGGATAAGCATGCATGAAAAAAAGTCTTCGCTTTGGGTAAATTTTAATTTTAAAAAAAAAGTAGTATGAAAAAAGACAACGTGGTCGTGACGGAGAATGGCTCATTGGGAAAATTCAAAATGAGAGCAGACGATGTTGCCGTTGTTTCTTTATTTGTTAAGAGTAGATAGATACAAGTACCTACATGTGACCCCATTATTTCCTAATCATCATCATAAAAAAAGAAAGCAAACCGTTGACAATAGATTGATAGCATTAGAAAGAATGGGAAAACAAATAATCTTATAGTAGTAAAAACTGAAAAGAAAGTGTAAACAGTAAAAAGTCTTTTGGTTTATTTTGGCTAAAATACAAATAAAGTGAAATTTGAAGATTTCAATTTTACTCACTTAGTTAGTTATTTTACTCAGAATAGTCCCAATGGAAAAGGACTTTCGTACTACGTATATGTACCTATATAACCCTTAGAAATTGCAGCTTTGTTTCTTTGTCAAAAGTCGAGTGTTCTAAAAATCGGTTTAGGCGATGCCTAGTCGGCAAATCAAATATGAACGTAACGATTTTTCCAAACTGATTTTCTGAAAAATATGTATAGGCGTTCAAAAATCGATTTAAGTTTTCATCTAAATAATAATTCTATATAAAACATTTAGCCACCACTTAGTAATTTTTAGAACATTCGTCAAAACCATTTAAGTTTAACACAAAATGAAATACATACGTAAATGTCATATAAATTATGAGTGAAATATAGTTTGAATATTTGTTAGGAGTATGTGTCCAATGAGTAAATAAATAACTATTAGTATTGATTGGAAAGGTCAAGGTGGACTTCCTTCTGTTTTGTAGTGGTTGTGTGTATACGCATGGTGTTGCATTATAATATAAACTGTACTATTTGTAAACTAAATTATAAAATTAATCTTAGTAAGAAAATACTTTTATATATCCATAGAGAAATGCGTATTATGTCCTGGAGCAATTGTCTTCATTGCATCAAGGTTTATTGAAAATCACATATGACGTAACCAGGGTTAGGCATTTTCTATTTGGAACTATGTATATGTATTTTAATCCAAGTATATATACTTATTTTCAGAAAGTTAAAATTAAAATGGCCTTTACTTGCATAATTTTCGGGGTCATTTTCTTTTAGTTTAACTGTTGATATGTGTGTCTTCTTCGCATGGGGAAAATAATCTAAAGACAGATGATCTGACTTTTTATTTGTTACTCTTCTCGACTTTTATTCTTTGTCGATTTATGCAGTAATGAGTTGTTCTCATTTGTCCCTTTCGTTTGTTACTTTATGTAGTAATTTCCTAAAATTTATTTCGTCTTTTTAACGAAGCTATTTTTTTTTTTTGTGAAACTAAACTTCTTAGGCACTACGTGATTTAGCCTGGGGACACACTCAATTATGTGTTTCAAATCTCTCAAATTTAATTTTTTGAAAGTTTTGTCACAAAAGTGTTAAAAAAAATAATCAAAATAGATTTTTTTTTATTTTAAAATTTATAATATTTTTTTTATTTAAAAAAATAAATAAATCTTATCTCCAAAATTCTACCCATAACTTTAAATTTCAAATTTATATTAGTTAACTCAAAAGGTACAAATATATGTTTACACCTTTTAATAAAATTTATTTTAATCATTTTTTTCCTTAAAAACTATTTTAGTGACAATTTTTTTAGGTATATTTTAGAGTATTCCTTTATTATTTTTTTGGTTAACACAAAATATCATTGGTTAATATTGATTATTTTTTAATTGTTTTGTCTACCAAATAGAAGGTTGAATAAATCTGCCCGTTCACGGCTAAAAGCTTTCCAAATGGATTCTATACGACAGTGATGCGTTAATTTTTTTGTAAATTTGAAGGTTTTGTTTACTTATTTTTCAATAACATTTTCTTGTGTGTTTGGCTCAACTCACACGATATGTAAATAATTTTTTCATATCTCACTCATTCTTCTACTTCTACTATTCTAGATCAACTACACTTAATTTTAGTGTTTTTCTAAATGTATAATTGAAAAGTTAAATATACTTAGATATCAAATCAATTATATTAAACCTTTCCACCACCTATACCCAAAACTTCGATGTTACAACTTCATATCCAGAATGAATTGCTCGATGTTGGGGCTTAATTCAGCTACAAACTTGAAATAAAAGTAATGTTAAACATCATATAAAGACTTTAATCAAACCCTAGGTTTCTTCTTGATTTAACATATATACTTTTTTTTGGCTATTTCCAAAAGATTGATGATAAAAAATAGTTGAAATAATCGCAGTATGTTACATTTTTGGATACTAATGAATAAAAATGTGAACCCATCATGAAACAAACCACAGTTAGAACTATCTTTAAAGTCTCAATTTTCCACTCTATGTTTTCTTCTCGAGACTTTTTTTTTTTTTGGTTCTCAGATGAAAAGCAGCACAAACTTATATGGTTTCTATGAAAAAGAAACAATAAATGATCAGTAAACTTGATGGACTAATTAGATTTCTTTGAGACTGGGGACGACTTTTTGGTCAAGGCATCTAATTCTTTTTCTTGTTGCTTCTTGAGGTATCTCTGCGCAGTTGCAGTCACAATCTGACCGAAGAAATTCAAAAGCATCAGCCACACGACTCCATTCCACACCGATGCAAGTGAAAGATCCCATTTCTTTACCTGAGAACCAACATAACAATCATCCAAAAACCTCAGAGAATGCAGAACAATGCAAAAATGGTAACTGCCTAAGTCAAGAGAAACAAGAATCTCTTACATTGATATCAGAAGTTACTGGAGGTGAAGCAACCAAGTACTTCTCTTTCATTAACCGGAGTTTGGCTGCGAGCGCAGGCAAAGCAGAAGCAAAACCAGGCACAAAGCTTAAAATATATATCAGCTCGTTCTCTATCCAGTCAAGAAGCTGATTATTACAGACACATATGATGAAGACCGTCTGCAAAACCGCAAGAGTTTGAGATCAATCCTATAAGGGATGTGAGAACAAGAGTGCACAAAAAAGAAGTATTATGGAAACGCTCACAAACCTGAATATGCGTTTTGATGATTGCTTTTCCAATCAAAGTTGCAAGGAAAAACTCCCAAAATGGTTTCTCGAATTGTCCACACATGATTCCAGCAAGGTCGAATAACGGGTTAGGAACCTGAGTGTAAGGCATATTGCAACAACCGAATCATAAATTATCACATTCCACATACAAATGTATCTTCATTGATTGTTCAAAAGGCGCATCTAAAACATACCGAAGCAAGAATCAGAATAGTGAAGAAGTTGAGGTACTGTGAGTGTGACAATAACCAGCCTTTGATCTGATTTACGCGTCTACCAATGAATCCAGTACCGTCATCTCCACATGTTTCCAGTTCTTCCATTTTCCCGCCGGAAAGACTTGCTGCAAAGAGCCAGAGTACTAGCAATCAATATTGCTACACAAACATCAAGAAGCTTCATAAACAAAAAACTCAAGTAAGTTTTGAGTTTTTCACCTGCCCTTGAGATAAAGTAAGGAGGGAGTTCTCCTAACGCTGTTCCTAAGCCCCAAAGGATAGCTTCTATCTGAACCTGAGGCAATATGCTGCTAAGCGGAACTTTTGAAGAAAAAACTGGAGAGCCAAATTCGTGGCAAGGTTTATCAAGCCAGGAAGGACTTCTCTTCAGCTGGATTGTGTCATATACTGCAGTTTTTAAATCAACTCGCCCGCACGTCATTGCTTTTATGGTGAACAAAGCTATATGAGGACCCAAATATAGAACAAATGTATGCAAACCAGATCCTGATATCATCAAAAAAGTATGTTAGTTTTAATCAAAACATTTCGGAAGGTCATTAAAAACAGCCTTTCTCTCTTGAGAGAAGATCGACACAAACAAGAAATAAGAAATTGATACAGAATGTGTAGAACATATACTTACCAAGACCAATTGAGGATGCAACACCTAAGAAAATCCACCATAGCCCAAATCTAACGTACTCGGACAGTTCTTCAAGGTGCTGCACATGGAGAAAATAAGTAGATAATTACCATTTGCTTCAACTAAATAATGTATAGTAAACAAAAGAAGCTGATGAGCTAAGATCACTCATGACTTTTAAATATGTTGTTGTTCTAAGCTTCAGTAGCAGTCGAATTTATAGTATCATCGAGTTAACTAACCCCAACGCAGAGTTCTATTTCCTTTTATAATCACTCTCTTACCAAAAGCTACACAGACACACAACAAGAGTCTCAATCTATATACCTTGACATGTGGGCCATCCATGGTCACAAGCAGAGCTGAAACTATCGCCAAAATGCTGATAAAGAGAACAAGCCAACCATTTGCAAGAAGGTACGAGACAGATCTTCTAAGATAAAGAAAAACAGCAACGACAAAGAATCTAAAGGTCTTGAAAGGCTGCGAGGTCAATGTCAGTTTCTCTAGATCCTGTTGATGCTTTTCACGCAAACCTGCCAAAACAAAACAAAACATAGAGACTACTAACTTTATAAGTCATCATCGTTTATACAAACACTCAAAACTCATGAATTAACCAAACACCAAAGATCTCTGTCTATTCATATCAATGAGCGCACACACGAATGCAGATATCATATCGGATTCAATATAGAAACTTCAACCCTAAAAAGTTTCAAACTTTAGTGAATAAAAGAGCAAACTCATGAATCAATCAATCAAACACCCATGATCTCTATCTGTCGAATCATATACAATCGGATTCAATGTTAGCAGTTTTAACCCTAAAGTTACAAACTTTACGAAGAAGGGCACCTGAGATTGCAGGATTTGTAGAAGAAGCACGTTTTCCAGAACCCATCTTTGGAAGCAATTACAGTCGAGTTCTACTGAAACTCTGGGCTCTGATTCTACGAAATTGTGAAGATTGATGAGGAGATGAACACTTGAAATTGAATCGAATGTCGATCTCGATGTGAAAGGTTACTACGTTTTTTTTTTTTTCCGATTCTTCTTCTCCTGTGTTTACGGTGTGCGACCAATCTCAGGTTCCAGTTTCGTTGGACGTGTTTAGTTTTATAATTCAACCTCAACTTTAAAAATTAAAAATAATTTAATGGGCCGATAGGAATTGATAATGGGCTTTGTTTAGGGCTCATTGGGATTTACAACTAAAAAAGCCTCTTTTCTTTCGGTCAACTTTTATATTTTTTAGTCAACACTTGTTTTTTTGTTCTTCCCTTTGCGAATGTAATAACGTTTTTTTTTTTGTCTTAAAAAGTTAAAAACCCTTTGCATCGCAGTGATTTCGCAGTGTTCTTTGTTTGATCCTAAGAGAGGTGAGATATGGAGGTTGAATTCAAAGCAATGCTCGAGGATCTCGATGTTCTCGAGAAGTCTCTCTCTGATTCAGCTCCGATCCACAAGGTGTTTGGTCTTTTGCTTCAGATCTCATTTTTTTAATTTATTTATTCCAATTTTGTTTGTTCTTGTCTCTTTTGTTTATGATTGAGATCTTAAATTCGAAAGAACTGAACTTTCACATGCATGGTGTTTAAGTGTTATACCTGTATTAATCTGCCTATGGATTCTATTTTTTGTTGCTGCATTGCTTAAATGTCAAAGCTTTTGTTGTTGCACTGCTTAAATGTCGAAGCTTTTGTTGCTGCATTGCTTAAATGTCGAAGCTTTTGTTGTTGCATTGCTTAAATGTCAAAGCTTTTGTTGTTGCATTGCTTATGTTTTGGAGGTACGTAGTTTCATCAAGTTTTTTAACATGGAAATTATTCATTTTGGCTATGTAGCTGCGATCACATGTTGAGAATCTAGCGGCTCTGTCTAAGTGTAACCCTCACCGACGTTCCAAAGTCAAGGTTTGCATTAATATAATTTTTACAAAATTATTCTAATCTAAGTTGACTATATATATAACCAATGCAAAACCTTCTGATTGTAGGAATTAAGTTCGGAAGTGGTAGATAGTAATCCTTACAGTAGGCTTATGGCACTCCAGAGGATGGGTATTGTTGAGAACTATGAGAGGATCAGAGACTTTTCAGTTGCCATTGTTGTATGTATCCATACTTTTCTCTCCATAGATAGCTTATACAATTCTATGTAGCTATAGTTATTTAATAAACTTTTTACATTGACAGGGAATTGGTGGTGTTGGAAGTGTTGCTGCTGAAATGCTGACCAGATGTGGTATAGGTCGTCTTTTGTTGTATGACTATGACACTGTTGAACTAGCTAACATGAACAGGCTCTTTTTCCGACCTGATCAGGTTCTCTCTTTTCATTTTGAGTGTTACTATCTGTCTTCTCTGGTCGAGGACGTGATTCTAATCTCTGAGTATTGGGTGACTCTAGGTTGGTATGACAAAGACTGATGCTGCCGTCCAGACCCTTGCAGAGATAAACCCTGACGTAGTACTTGAGGTTTGTTTTCTACTTGATCTAAACAATTTTTGGTGCTACTTCAGTGGTTGAGAAGATAAACAGTCTTTCGATTGTGCCTTGTATGTCATTACTTATTAATTGTGGTACTTTATGTATGATGATAGTTTCTTATGGCCTTTTCTGGATATTTTTTAATGCTGTGCATTATTAATTTCACAACTGCATGATTGTATCTAATTCGATTTCTATTTTTATTTTCCTAGAGCTTCACAATGAACATAACAACAGTGCAAGGCTTTGAAATCTTCACTTCGAGCTTGAAGAACAAGTCATTTTGTCCTACCAAGGAGGGAAGTGGTGTGGATCTTGTTTTGAGCTGTGTCGATAATTATGAAGCAAGGATGGCTGTCAACCAGGTACCTCTGTTTTTTATTTCTCAATAATTGTGAAACCTTCACGTCATTTTGTCTTACAAATTGTCCACATACTTTTTACTTACCCACCAATCATTTTGATTCTACGTTGTACATGATTCATTCAGTGTTTTATCATGCTTATGAGATATAAAAATGTTGTAAATCAGCTTCTGATTTGAGTTTATTCTTTGATGTATAGGCATGCAATGAGTTAAGTCAGACTTGGATGGAGTCAGGTAAATTGTATGTAAAGCTTATAATTGCATATATCATTCATTGAAAACAACCTATATGGACTTGCGTGTCTCTGTGGCTCTTATGCACAAATGGATTTTTCATATTTGTCTTTGAGCTAACAAAGTAGACGATATTTTTTTGCAGGTGTTTCTGAAGATGCCGTTTCAGGTCACATACAGCTTTTGGTTCCCGGAGAAACTGCTTGTTTTGCTTGTGCACCTCCTCTGGTAATGTTATTTTTCTTATATCACTAATTCAACTCGTTACCTGCCACACTCTGCCTAATGCTTTGAGGAATGTTGTAATTGGAGCAATGGTTAATTTAAGGATTTTGTGATCCAGTGTGCTGTTTATTTTACACTTGCATCTCCTCTAAATGATTTTGTTTTTTCTGTGATAGGTCGTGGCATCTGGAATTGATGAACGGACACTTAAGCGAGAAGGGGTCTGTGCTGCATCTCTGCCTACTACTATGGTAATTTTCAACCACCTTAGTGATTATGTAGCAATCAATGCTTTTGTTCATCTAAGCTCTGTATATATGTTGAAGACTTGCTTGATTGTCGATTCAGGGTGTTGTTGCGGGGCTTTTGGTTCAAAACTCTCTCAAGTTCTTACTAAACTTTGGTGAAGTTTCTCCCTACTTGGTAAAAACTCTTGTCCTTCTTCAGCTCTCCTCATGCATGCCACAACACATATTGTGGTTTACACAGAATCATTTGAAGTTTAATCGTTTTATGCTTCTGATACTTGAACCCCAGGGTTACAATTCACTGAAGGATTTTTTCCCAACTATGCAAATGAGACCAAATCCACAATGCTCGAATGCAGCTTGTATGGAACGACAGGTAACTTGAGTAAAATCAACTTATATAACTCTCTCATCTCGTCTTCGGTTCCATGTTCTAAGGAAAAAAAATGGAAATCTGAAAATGCAGAAAGAATACATGCTAGCAAAACCAGCAAGGGACGCTGCTGCCAAAGCTAAGATGGAAGCTGATGCGTTAACAGCTATTAATGATGGCCCACTCCATGATGATAATGAGTGGAACATAAGGTAACCAAAATTAGATAAAAACCAAAATTGTATAATCTGGATAATATATTTGCAACAAGAGATCTAATGTGTATCTCATATCTTTGTTTATAAGTGTGGTTGACGATGAAAATGAGAAGGATACGGCAAAAGCTTCCTCAAGTTCAGGTATTTTCAACTTGGGACTCTTTGTACCATTTATGTGAATATGTATCAAAGTCTTCGTCTGGTTCTGACAATTCTATAATTCGTCTGGTTATATAGATACATTGCCTGAAGGGCTTACGAGGGAGCTTCCAGTCGCAGATGAGTATGAGAAGGCAATAGCTATAGGGTCTGGAAACGCAGAGGAGGAAGAGGATGACCTTGAAGATCTGAAGAAACAGCTCGAAGCTCTTAATGCTGCTTGAAGGTCTTTATGGGAGACAGTCTATAGTTGTTTATCAGTTACTACTTGAAAGAGGTGGCAAATGCAATTGTGTAAAAGCAAAATGAGTGTTTTGGGTTTGATAATTTGGATCTCACAGGCATATAAACTATAAACCTTTTCTCCCTTTTATTATTGGCTACCAAAGATGAAGTTATGCAGTTTTGCAGATGTTGCATGGTTTTCTATTAGATGGACAATGTCTGTTATGTTTTCCTGTAAGAGAGGAAGAGAAGAAGTGGCCTTACTTGGCAAACATGAAAGGGTTGATAAAACGGATGGTAAGAAAACAAAACACACAAGAAATCTTTGCATACATTAACAAAAAAACAGTGACACCATTGAAGAATCTTCAATACTTTTTTCCAAGAATGATACCTATGATGACAGACACAAGAGCCACTCCAAGGACAATCTTCAATGTCATGAGATGAGATGTTTCAGCTTTCTGAGTTGTAACGTTTCCTGAAGAAGAAGAAGGAGAAGCATCTGACTCCTTACTCTTACGTTGCTTTGGAGTTGGAAAAGAGAAATCAATATTATCTCGAGACTTAACTTCTACTTCTCCTTTTCCCATAGTCTCAGTTTCCTCCAAGTTTGATTTATGAAGCTTCATTGCTTGCTGGTCCACCGAATCTTGGTCACTTGTTTTAGTTTCATGCTCATGCAATTTTGATGTCAGTTCTGCAACTTTTTCGACCTGAAAAAAACCAAGAAACACCACACAACTAGTGAATTAGCATTCCTAAATGTTATCCCATTGTCCTTACTATTACCTCTTCTTTCAGCTGAGCTTCAGCGTTTTTCAATTGTTTTTCTACTTCATCAAACTTGGACTCCAACACCGACTTTTCATAAGCCACAGAAGTGAGCTTCTTGATTTCGGATGCCATAGAATCCAGTTTAGTCTTCTCTACTCCGAGGTGTTCTTGAATACTTATGAGCTCATTCTGTGTGCTCTGATATATCTCATTGACTTGGCTATTCTCTTCTACAAGGGCTTTAACCTAAAGCAGAAAGCAGTGTCAATATATCATGAGATGGTTTACTAATACATGATTTTTAGATTCTGTGAATGTTTGTATACCTGTGATCTTAATCTTTCTCTTTCAGAAGTAAGCTTGTTTGTTAATTTTTCCACGGCTCCCTTTGAAGCCTGAAGCTCTTTTGCTGTTTGGTTCTTCTCAGCTTCTAAAGCAGAGAACATTGCCTGAAAACCACTGGTCTCTGACCCATGATTGGCTAGTTCCTGGTTCAGGTTTAGATTCACTTCGGCTAAAGATCCATTTTCTTTCTCAAGCTCTTTGATTGTATCTTCAAAAGTCTTGAGTTTCAGTAGAGCCTTTTCAAGCTCCATTTGTCTAGTATCAGCAACTTCAGATACTTCTAGGACTTTCTTTTTATGTTCCTCAATTAGGTTGGTTTCCTTCTCAGCATAGAGAAAGCTTTCAAGTTCTTGAATCTTGATCTTGAGTTGGTTGTTTGTATCTGATAGTAACTCATTCTCCAAGGATGACTGATCAAGCTCTTGTTTTAAAGAAAAAGAGTGAGCAGATGCTTCAGCCAACTTGTCTTCATATAATCTTATTCTCTCCTCCTGATGTTTCGATTTCTCGGTCAATGACTTGGCCTCTGTATCTATGATATTGAGTTCCTCCATCGCCTTCTGAATGCTAAGATCTGAATGTTTATGCAAATCTTTAATCTCTTTGCTTCTTTTGTTAGCTTCATTTACTTCTCTTGCTTGCTTCTCAAGTCTCTCTTCAGCTAATTTCAGCTTTTCCATCGCCTCGCTTTCCCTTAATATAGCAGCTTTGGTATTCCCAAGTTCCTGATTCAGTTCCAGCACCAGTGTTTTCAACTTTTCTTGCAGTTCATATAGTTCTCTTTGTGAACTGCTTGAGCTTCTTTCAATAGAAACTTGCTTCTCTGCTTTCTCACCATCCTTAGTGTCAGTCCCTTCTTTCTCAACTTTTATGAATCCACCATCAAATGTAGTATCCTCCTCTTCTTTCTCAATTACTTTACCTTCCTTGGTCATTTCTCCCTTCACATCCTGTACATCAAAGCCATCACAATACTTAAATCTCCAGGAACTAGTGAAAAGAAAAACTTGATAGATTCTAAACATACTTGAAGGTATGTTTAGAGCTATCTTCAAATCCTATTCTTACTCAACGTCAACGATTCAAGAATTTTTACTCAATCTTAGAGAGTTTCAAGAAAATAGCACATTGAGGATGAACAACTAATATCAATGCAAAAGAAGAAAGAAATTTCTAAAATTTTGTAAAAATGTTATCTCGTCTTACAAGTTACAAGAGAGGAAGAGTTCACATCATTACCTTAACAGAAACATCGACCATCTTTAGATCCTCATGGCCACCTTTCACTACATGTACCTCGGAGCTCGGTTTTGTTTCTTTTTCCATCAAGCAGTTCCTAACCTTTTGTTCTGCAACAGATGAAAAATTAAGGATTTGAAAATGATATGAGTAAGTATATTTTGTATTCAAGAACGAGATATCAAACGTCAATGTCTCGTAATCGCCATGTTGCATCAACAAGATATGTGATCAAGTTCAGTTGAACATTCCAACCACTACTTTTTTGTTGCAAGCAAAAGCGAATCAAACTCAAAAAACCAAAAGATTGAGAATATCCATTTAATGTTTGTATATTATTATTTGAATGAATAATATTACAATTTTTAGACCATACTTATAGTAATCTCAAAATTCGATTTTATTTTCCATTCATAAATACATACTTATCTTGAAAAATAATAATTTTCATAGTCTAGTATCATGGAGAATTTAATTTTTGACAATTAATTCGTCCACCTAAGTTACCTTTCAAAAAAAAAAATCCATAACCTAAGTTACCTTTCATAATCTTAAAAGGCATACTTATCTTAATTTTTTTTTAAACACTTCTAGAATTAACAATTGTTTTTAGGAGGAAAAAGGAAGTCTTATTGCAAGAAAGAGAAACCATTACATAAAAATAACAAAGTTGATAGGATCATCTATTTGTTGAGAGGCATACATCATATCTTGTTACAAATTATTATACAAATATATTCGAGTAAAATTCTTTTTTTTTTGTCAACTGTAAAATTCTTTAAATTATTGTAAAAAGAAAACTAAAGTTTAGAGATCTCCATATAAGGGTCAACGATCCATATATCGTTTTTTTTGTGTGAATGAATCCATATATCATACGAGTCTAACCTTGATTTATTTAAAACACCTTACGCTATCATAAAATCCATTGTATCTCTTGACGGTATCTATCTACAGATAAATACATTTCTTGAAAGTTGAAGGTAATACCTAGTTCATGAAAGGAATAACAAATACCACGTTTAAAGTTACGATCCACTCGTGTGTTTTTTTAACGAAACTTAATGGGTAACAATCAATGCATGAAGTTCAAAACCATTCAAGTATACACACACAAACAGAATATTATTGAGTTTGAAGATTACTAGTAGTACTAGGTTATTATAAAGATCATTATCGGATATAGTTAGATTTCACGACAATCCAAAACAGAGAGACGACTTGGACTGATCACCAAATCTAACAAAAAACAAAAGAGAAAAGTGGATATGGTAATATATGCTTACTTGATCCTGCTGGATTATATTTTCTTCTCTCCCTGTATTTAGTTTTTGTATTTTGTTCTTCTCGATAATGGAGACCTGAAAATGCATAAGGTGAATAAGAAGAAGACCAAGAGATGTCAATGGAAGACGAAGACTAGTCTTTCTCTTTCTTTAATTGTTTTAGAGTTTATAAATTATAACGTGGACAGCAGAAATTTACGTCTTAGAAAGGTAACTTAGGTGGACGAATTAATTGTCTAAAATGAAAGGTTGTAAAAATCGATTTTTCTAAAATCATATTTATACCAATTTATAAAATCCCAATCGATTCAAACTTTCAAATCGGTTAAAGGCAATTTAAATTAATATAAATATGTTAGTTTAAGCAATAACGTTAGTATGAATCTACAAATTTGTCTAATTTCTTTTGTTTTTCATATCTAATTTTGATAATTTATCACAATAATTTTTATTTTTTATTTTAAATCTAAAATATTTTATATAAATGACATATATATTAAATAAATTAATAATTCGTTAGCGCCTAAACTTCGTCTAGGACCCGAGTAATTCTCCTAGTTGCTAATCCTCTATATATAAAGCGTTGCCATTCCACCTCTTGTTTTGGTTTTCCCAGTTTGAGTTTGATGGCCCGGTTCCGATTCGTTGTTATATGTTTCATTGTCCTAGTTATCATAAGGTTGAAGATAATATATAGTCAAATTATCAATCAATAACTTCAAATATGTACCCAACATCCATGATGAGTTATTGGAAACTGCATATTTAGAATTGAAGTTTTTTATGTATATCCCTTTATACAGTTAACTAATATAACAACACCAAAATGTAACTATGTAGAATTTATTTATAGAAACATTTATAGAACTTATTTATCAATCAATAACCATCATTATTTACTTAATGCCATTTATATGTTTAGTAAGAAAAAAGAATTCATTCAGCGTAAATATTCATCACAAAATAGATGAATAATCTCTTTTTTGTTAGTTATATAAACTATATATATATATTTGCATTTCCTATATATATTTAACCACTACGCAATTGAGGTAAGTTGTTACAAAATACAAATGATTTTCTCTAATGTTTCTTGTATGAGCCATTTTGGTTGGTCGATGGAGATTGTTTGATATTATAAGAAAGCAAAGCTTAGAATAGGGTAATTTGCAAGTCATTCCAACAAATCCTTACACTTCATTCAATTTCATGTTTCTCTTTCGTTTGTATAAATATTTGTCTACTTTTTTGCATTCTCCTATTCACTAAGGTCCTTTTTACCTTTTTCCCTCTCAAATCCAAAAGCAAACAAGCAACCACCTAAACTTATCCAAATAATATTTTTCTTTTCCCATTATTTATGCTGAAATATGAAATCTAGAACATTTTCATTAACTATATCTATAGCCATTGCCATAATGGCCATTTTAGCATCCAAAACTCTTTTTAACACACATCCTAGAGTCTTCATGCACAATCCTTTCGATGTTCTGCATACAATCAAAGCTATATCATATTCAGCTATAACTTCCTTTTGCAGCCACCACCACCACCACCATCATCATCACCATCAAAAACCATCTGATGACAAAAAGAAAGTATCAATATGCGATGATTTCCCCAAAAATATACCTCCACCGGACACCGACACGACGTCCTATCTCTGCGTGGATAAGAAAGGCTGCTGCAATTTCACGACCGTGCAATCAGCCGTGGACGCAATTGAAAATTTTAGTCAGAGAAGAAACGTGATTTGGATCAACTCCGGCATGTACTAGTATGTTTTCTTGATAACCATATATCTTTATTGCTTGTCAGCTCGGTGTTACAATAACCATATCTAATTATTAATTTTTATATACACGTAAAGTAAATAAAATATACTAAGTGTGTTGCAGTGAAAAAGTGGTGATTCCAAAGACTAAACCAAATATAACGTTGCAAGGACAAGGGTTCGAGACCACAGCCATAGCATGGAACGATACGGCCTACTCGGCTAACGGCACTTTTTATTGTGCCACAGTCCAAGTCTTTGGTTCTCAGTTCGTCGCTAAGAACATTAGTTTCATGGTAACTTTTATTGTCAAAAGGAGTGAATATACTTAACTTAAAAGTTAAAAGGCAAGAAAGCCTAGAATGAAAACTATTTATTAAATTGAAGTTGAGATGCCTGATACGTTTTTCGGTTTATAAATATAGAAACATATTATAAAAACAAAAATCCATTTTGTTCGATCTAATACGGTTTTGTTTCCTTTTTCTTATATAATCGAAGTTTAGTTTGAAAAATCTTCGTTTTTTTCTTGATGAAAGAATGTGGCTCCAATACCAAAGCCCGGGGACGTAGGAGCTCAGGCGGTGGCGATAAGAATCGGAGGAGATCAATCAGCGTTTATGGGATGTGGTTTCTTTGGAGCTCAAGACACTCTTCATGACGATAGAGGTCGTCATTACTTCAAGGATTGTTACATTCAAGGTTCCATTGATTTCATTTTCGGCAACGCTAAATCTCTCTATCAGGTACATATATATATATATTTACAAGGGATACTTAGATAGTTTGATTTTTTGTTATCGAGTTTAATGAACTTACGTTATTATAAACAATGAGCCAAAATAACTATACAACTAGCCAACTAGGGCACCTTTTTTGTTCAGAAAAACTAGAGCATCATTTGTTATAGTTTGGATATATATAGAAAAATTACTAAAAATACCATAAGTTAAGTACAATTTTTCAAAAATACTTTTAATCAAAAATATATTAACATTTGAATTTATATTTTAGTTATTATTGTTTAGAGTTTAGTATTAAAGAAGTAGGGTTGAGTTTCTAATTTTTTTTTATCAATATTTAGAAAAATAATTAAGTTTATTTTCATTATAAATTTAAAATTATTTTGAAAATAATCATTCATTAAAAGTAAATTTGAAAAATGGTATCAAATTTGTGGTAAAATTGAAATTTCTCCATGTATATATATTCAAGCTCAAACATTTTTTTTATTCAATTTATATTAAGATCAAGTTAAGATTCGGCTTGGTTGTATAATAAGTTTTTTTTGCCCTAGTAGGATTGTCAAATAATATCAATGGCAAGTCAAGTGAGTCCAGGATCAAAGGCGGTCAATGGAGCCGTGACTGCTAATGGTCGTAACTCAAAGGAGGAGAACAGTGGCTTCGCCTTTGTCAACTGCACAATAGGTGGCACTGGACATGTGTGGCTAGGTCGTGCATGGAGGCCTTACTCACGTGTCATTTTCGTCTCCACTTATATGACTGATGTCATTGCACCCGAAGGCTGGAACAACTTTAACGATCCCTCTAGGGATGCGTAAGCACATATACTAAACATTTTTTCTTAACGAAAATTGATTTATTAAGAATAAATCCTAAGAGACATGTTTGTTTTTGTGGTTATTAGGACAATATTTTATGGAGAGTATAACTGTTCTGGTCCAGGAGCCGATATATCGAAGAGGGCACCGTATGTTCAGAAGCTGAATGAGACTCAAGTTGCTCAGTTCATTAACACGACGACTTTTATTGATGGAGACCAGTGGTTACAGTTCTTTGATCTTTAGAGAAAATCATAATCTCTAACTAAATTGTTTACAACAGTACAATAACATCTTGTGTTTACGGGACTGGAATAAAAATGCGTAATGAGTTGTACATGTAAACTTGTTGAACATAGTAATTTGTTGCAAAAAAAAAAAACTTGTGAATATGAAACATAATTAAATACTAATTAGAAAGAATAATTTCTACCTACACTACATGCCATCAACTATACAATAACACTATATTACTAGCTACATGAATTATATGATTAATATGATGACTAACATGTATCAATTAACATAAATTATATAGTTAATACCATAATCATTTTTTTTTGAAAACTGACCCTTCTAATTTGGAAACCAACTAATCCAGTTTTAACCGGTTCACTCTACTTTTACTGATAAATTGTAGTTAGTTTGGATCAGTTAAACTAGTTATAGTTAACTTTTTATTTGAATTGAGTCAGTTTAATCTAATTGTCCGGTATAGTATATAAAATTTAATAGATATTTATTTATAAGAAATATTATACTATAACCCAATTTTTTTGTCACAAAATAGTTTTCAAAAAGAAAAAAGACCAAAATAGATTTTATTAGAAAGTGTAAATATACATTTACACTCATTGGATTAACTAATATAGATTTAGGAGAGTTATGAGATGAGTTTTTTGGAGGTGAATTTTAAAATTTAAAAAGATAAAAATAAAAATAAAAAATTTCAAAATAAAAGGAGTTATTTTGGTTATTTTTTCTTGAGAACTATTTTTTTTTGACAAAACACTTAAAAAAAGCTATTTGAAAGAATTGCTCTATGTTTATTATGTTAATTATATATTTATATTGTTGTATTTTACAATGAATTTTCATTTTAATTGAATGTGGAGTTCAGAACTAAAAGGTAGATTTTGTTGCTTAACCAAAAGTGGTAATACAAATATACGTTGATAATTTCAATCCTTAATCGGACCGGCCGGTTCGGTTTCAATTTGGAAAAAAACATTAATTTGCAATTGCATCATCTTCACAAGCGCATATTCGTCGGGAAATGCTGCTCAAAGAGAATAAAGAGGAACAACACTCGTCCCTTTGTTTTCTCAGGCGTGCGCATTTTACAACCTATCGGAGAGGATATGACCAACCTCGCCGGCGATCGTAACGGAGACGGACGCTCAACCGCCGTAACGCTTCCGTCTGATCCTCCAATCCGTGTCTACGCAGATGGGATCTACGATCTGTTCCATTTCGGTCACGCTCGATCTCTCGAACAAGCTAAGAAATCGTTAGTACTTGTATCTCTCCGGCGAATGTTCAGTCTCTGATTCGATTTTGTTTTGTTTGTGGTCTATGGAGTCATGTTGATAGTATCTCGCGCAATTAGATTATCTTAGTGTTGATTCTGTGAGGTTTGATTCGTTTCATGTTCTTAGTGTTGATTCTGTGAGGTTTGATTTGTTTCAGTGTATGTGTTTGTGGTTTATGGAATCATGGTGATAGTATCTCTCTCAACGAGAAAGTTTATTCGAATTAGAGTATCTTAATGTTGATTCTGTGAGTTTAGTCAAGATATGTGATTTTGAATTTTTGATGACTCTTCAAGTCTTCCTTGTAGGTAGATTCGTTTCATGATCTTATATTGATGTTATTGGTCAAGCAGGTTTCCAAACACTTACCTTCTTGTGGGATGCTGCAACGACGAGACTACACACAAGTACAAGGGAAAGACCGTCATGAATGATCAAGAGCGATATGAATCTCTTCGACATTGCAAGTAATACTCTTTTTCTACTAGTGTTTTCGTGTGCTAGTGATGGTTATGGTGAACCAATTGTATCATGCAGATGGGTGGATGAAGTTATCCCTGATGCACCATGGGTGATCAACCAAGAGTTTCTTGACAAGCACCGTATTGCATATGTAGCCCATGATGCTCTTCCGTAAGCAACCTATATCACTTGTTTTCTTAGAAAAATAGTGACTTTAGTATTGAAATAGTGATATTTGTTTCAAACATTCAGCTCTATTCTCACCGTCGACTAATATATATTATTCATAGGTATGCTGATGCCAGTGGAGCTGGAAAAGATGTCTATGAGTTTGTGAGTTCGAGTTGATGTTCATACTCTTTTGTTCTGTTGTAGTTAATCTATGTTTTAACTGAATTTTCATTGCAGGTCAAAAAGGTCGGGAGGTTCAAAGAGACTAAGAGAACTGAAGGGATATCTACTTCGGATATAATAATGAGGATAGTGAAAGATTATAACCAGTATGTCATGCGTAACCTTGACAGGGGATATTCAAGGGAGGATCTTGGAGTTAGCTTTGTGAAAGTGTGACATCTTTTTTTCAACCTTATTGTTTTGAAAATTTCCCTACGAAAGACTCAACTTTGGATATGTTGTCTTGCAATAGGAAAAGAGACTTAGAGTTAATATGAGGCTGAAGAAACTTCAGGAGAAGGTCAAAGAACAACAAGAGAAAGTTGGGGAAAAGGTTTGTATCTTCTCACATTTCCTTTGTAGATTGGTCATCCTGAGTCCCTCTCTGACTGTTAAAGGTTATGTGGTTATCTTAGTTCTTGAAATACTATATATGCATTACTGTGATATGCAATCTTTTGGAAATTGGTCCCATTGAGACGAAGAGTAGGCTAAGTTTAGGCCTTTTCTCTACCAATTCTAGTCTTTTCCCCTTGAACTATTGCAGAACGGCCTTAGAAAAAAAAATGAACTGTGAGTTACTTAAACAATTGCCTGAATCCACAAAACTATGATGCTTAAACTAAAAGCTCGCCTACTTCCGTTTCTGGTTCAGTAGGTATCCTTCTAGGAATGTGTTAGTTTATGTATCTCTTGTTTGTAAGAGTTTGTTGTCAAGATTCTCCTGTTTAGATTTGGCATACCAATTACCAAAGTGTTTGAATTGTCTCTGTAGACTTTAGTAGCAGACAGCTCGCGTGTGTGATTAAAAGCCCACACAAGAAAACTGCATTGTCTTGTGGTGGAACTCTCTCTATAAGATCCTCTGATTTGGTTAACGCCACATAGATTTAATAGCCTTTAAAAATAGTTCTAATAGACACATAGGGTTTAAGAAACTCGTTTTAATTCTTGCAGATCCAAACTGTGAAAATGCTCCGTAATGAGTGGGTGGAGAATGCAGATCGTTGGGTAGCTGGATTCCTTGAGATGTTTGAAGAAGGCTGCCATAAGATGGTATGTTTTTAAACTCTGCATAAACACTTTACCAAACATAATCGAATCCACTTTTTTAGCATTCTTACTAATGTGTCTGTATACATATTAGGGAACTGCCATCAGAGACCGAATCCAAGAGAAGTTAATGAGACAAGAGTCCAAAGAATTGCTCGAGAAGGGTCAAAACGGTCAGCATGAAGACACAAACGAACAGTTCTACGAAGAATATTTCGAGCATGACATTGTTGACAGCTGCGAAGACGATGAAGAAGAGTCCTATGACGAGATTGAAGAGCAAACCAATGCCTCAAAAGTAACTATATGAACACAGTTTTATGTTATTTTTAGAAGCCTCTATTGTTCACTACTTCTGCAGTAAAATGCTTATCAAATGACTTATTAGTTAGCTACAAGAGTTTGTGTGATCTTTTTTATACATGTAATCGTTTTGCTGCCTCCTTTTTATTAGATTTTTTATATAATTTACTTTTATAACCAAGCATTATTTATTATTTTTTGTTTGGTTTAATTGATGATTTCATTAAGTGATGTCTTTGATTACGCGTCATTAATGGCAAAAATTCAAATGATAACTTTTTTTCCGTACGTGCCATATATACGTCAGTAATTTGTTATTACATGAATGAAGATTAGATAAAAAAAATATGATTTTGATATATAATCCTATTTAATGTTATATTTAGATTCAAAAGCTAAGATCCTTTAACACAAATCTTATTCTAAAAGTTGAAAAAATCGAAATCAAACGGAATATCCCGATCTACATGCATGCCTTTTAACCATCCACATTTACCACGTGCTAATTCCCCTAGTATGACCCTGAGCACTTTAGCTATAAATTAAGAGAACACAAAAGCTGAGAAAAACCAGAAGCTTATTACGTATGGTTTGTGTACAATCTGAAATTTTCAGATCAGATTAATAAATTTTGTTCGTTCTTTTTGTTTTGTTTTTGTTTTTGTTTTTGAAAAATGCATATAACGAGTTCACCAATATTGTGCGACCATTGCAATATGGGACAAGCCATTGTTTACTGTAAGACACATTTGGCTAGGGTTTGTTCTCAATGTGACCGGAAGTTACATCACTATGGGACTATGGATAGTCCCGATCACTCGCGGCTTCTGTTGTGCGAAAATTGCGTTTCGCAGGCCGCAGATTTCCAGTGCCTTGAGCAAGGATTGTGCGTATGCCAAACATGCGTTTTAAACGCCACCACCTCACGTTTTCGTTTTTCTAACGTTTCTAATAACCATTTTGGTTATAGTTTTCCACGAGATCTTGATCTTGATTCTCTTTCCTCATCTTCTTTAATTGATCTCAGTTGGGGTGGTTATCCCTTTGTTCCATTACCTCCCAAAGATGGGAACTCATCATCATCTTCTATTACTTTTCAAAATTTTGACAATCATACAAATAATATTAGTGATCAAAGAGTGCCAAAGCTTCAGCCCGATGTTATGGACAATTCTAAGGTATTCTTATGGTTAGTTTAGATGTAATGTGGGATTTTATTATTATGACTATAAATTTGTGTGTCCCTTTACGCAGGAATATTCATGTTCAGGCTTGGAGGGTTACAACACTAAAGATATAGAGAATGTTTGTCTGAACACTTTTGATGAAGACAAGGCCTTAATAGACCAAAAAGAATATTTCTCCGGGGAAGAATTGATCATAACCGATCACCTAATCAATGAAATAATGAAATACAGTGCAGAAACAACAACCGAGGTATTTAACAACCATTAGTTTAACTCACGCATAATGATGTTTTGATTAATTATCTTTTTGATTTTTTTTGGGATTAAAGATTTTATCAGCTTCATCATCGGTTATACATAAAGATTACAACATTGAAGCTTTGGCTAATGCAAGTTGTGAAGATTACAACATGAATCAAATGATCAGGTTAAAGAGAAAGGAAGAGACGAATAATAATGTTGGAATATTATTCCATAACGCTCATTTTCATGATGAGTGTCGACCATCACAGTTGATACTGACGGATGTCGATGAGATGTTACCATGGGATGATCAATTACTTGCATCTCCTGTATACAGACCTCTAGATCGACTAGAGGCAAAGAAGAGATATTTTGAAAAGAAAAAGAAACGCAAGTAGGTATTATTTTATTTTATTATTATATCTCATGAAACATATTGCATTTAACGTATAGATAACACCAAAAAAAAGTTTTTACGTACAATCTTAAAGCATGATTAATACATGGTTTTTAGAGTGAAGTTTATTTAAGAACTGGTTCTTAATTTTTTCACATAAAAGTTAAGAAACAATTTTTTATATTCTGCTAAGAATCATGCATTAATCATGCTCTTAAAGTTATAATGCATGCATGCAGGTTTGGGAAGAAAATTAGATATGAATCTCGAAAGTCTTCAGCTGATACGAAGAAACGACTGAAAGGAAGATTTACAAAAGCTGATGCAGAATATGATTATGACCCACGAGCTAATAATACCAAAGAGACTTATACAACCAAGACCTAATAAAAAGATGGTCAAAGAGGCTAATAAACCAGGACCTAATAAAAAAGATGTTTGCAACCATATGATCATCTTTGTTTTATTGCCCACAAAATTAGTTATAGTAAGACGTACGTTTTTAAATTTTGGTAGAGAGGTCAAACACTTACATTATTATTATGGTATTAATATCTTTTTATCAAATTTCCAAAGAGAAATTGTTTTTCAAATGCGCATTTCAATTTTAGGTAGATAACGTTTTTTCAACGTAAGAACAATCCAATAGGGAATTTTAGCTCAGAGAGTTCTCAAAATACATATATGTGTATGTATATATTAATATTAATATTTAATTGTAAATTTTTTAATTTTACGGGAAAACTAACCCAAAAATTCTCTGCATGTATGGATTTTGATAACTCCAAAGGTAGAATCCCCATTGGAGATGCTCAATGTTCCATCCATGTATATGCAAAGTCATCTTTGAACCTTCAAAAAGAAAGGAAGAGGAAGACTCTCTTTGTGCCTGAGAGACTTTAATAAGACAGTCAAAGAGGAAAAAATGATTAGTCTCCAAGAGGAAGAATATAGTGTAAGGTGGTTGCTCATAGCAATTTTTTTATAGAAGTTTTTAACCATTTTAATGATGTTTTCCCCTAAATAACTGAACTTGAATACTATACAATTTGTATTGTCCGAATGATTGGTAGTTTTGTTAAATTAAGTTTATATCTAAAAACTACGCAAACCACTTCTTTACTGATAGTAATACAGATTCATGGTATTTTAAGTTTACCTACGGGCCCTGTCAAGTTCTTTAATCATGTTTCACGAAAGCAAGTTCAACTATTTTCTAAGAAAAATATAAAATATTCCATATGGCTCGGATCTTGTGACATTGCACATGTTGAAGGCAGCAAAATTTACGTTACTAAACGTTGCTTGTTTCGCCTCTTCTCGATATTTTAATGTGTAATCTTGTATGCTAACAAGAGAATCATGGCAAATCAAAACAAAGTATTTATTGAACTAGTTCGATTTGTAATCTTAACATCAAATATAATTACGAATGCGTCTCTTTCCTAGTGCTTTCTGAGAATATAATATAGC